>CM028359.1:94384699-94611039 GCA_016618105.1 Dendrobium huoshanense
CTCATTGACTGCCGCGTCAAAGCGCATAGGCTTGTTGTTCCAAAAATCGTAAGTGTTAGTCTGTTAGATACTTAGATGAATATGAACTCTTAAATTTTTAAAAAAATTACTGAACTAATTTTTGCTCAATATATATTTCAGCTTAAAGCCCTATATTCTGACACGAAAGGAGCATTTGATAGTGATATCAGAAAATGTAAGCTTTCTACCATTAAAGTTATACCAAAACAGGAGAACTCTTTTGATTGTGGAATGTATGTCTGTAAATATATGGAAAGAATATGTCTTGAAGGCAACACTGATTGGACTGATAGTACAAATTGGCAATGAGACATGCCAAAGTATAGGGCAGAACTTGCATATGAAATATTTTGTAAAACGTTGCCAAAATAACAGTTTTTCATTGTGTATAAATGTTTATGTGTATAAATGTTTCTGTGTATTAATGTTTTTGTGTATAAATGTTTCTGTGTATAAATGTTTCTGTGTATTAATATTTTTGTGTATAAATGTTTCTGTGTATAAATATTTCTGTGTATAAATGTTTCTGTATATTAATATTTTTCATTCTGATTCTGTGTATAAATGTTTATCTGTGTATAAATGTTATTTACATTGCTTTGAGTAAAAAATTACATATTAAATGATAATACGCATACATTAAGCATAGTACGCACAACGAACTCATAAAATACGCATTACGAACGCACAAATGACGCACAACGAACGCATAGAGTACGCATAACGCACGCATGACACACGCACACATAAGCAGTAAATTTTATTTATAAAATTCTATTAAATATTTTATGAGCCTTTAGACAGATATGGTTGGGAGGATAAGAGGGTAGGTTGATTTTTTATAAGCCTTTATTACTTACTATTGCTCAACATTCATATTTCTACTATATAATGCGAGACCACTTGAAGAAAAGTGTAACTCATGATGTAACCACTAAAGAATATATCTTTCAATTATGTGTATAAATGTTATTTATATTGGTTTGAGTAAAAAATTACATATTAAATGATAATACGCATACATTAAGCATAGTACGCACAACGAACTCATAAAATACGCATTACGAACGCACAAATGACGCACAACGAACGCATAGCGTACGCATAACGCACGCATGACACACGCACACATAAGCAGTAAATTTTATTTATAAAATTCTATTAAATATTTTAATTAATATATATCTTTGTTTGTAAGTTACTTTACATTAAAATGATGAAGAAATAAGGAATATGATGTTTATGGCTCTTGTTGGATTTTTATGATTTCATTTTCTAGTCTTGAATATGATACTTGAACAAGTACAAAGGATTTATGGCTCTTGTTGGATTGTAATTAAGGAAGAGAAATAAGGAATATGATGTTTGAAAGATTTTGTTTAGCAATTGCGTTCAAATATTAGTGTTTGAATTTCTTATTTATTTTAAAGCAAAAAAATAATAATTTTATAAATGATTTTGAAACGTTTTTTAAATAATACGCACAACGAACGCACAAAATACGCACAACGTACGCATAATACACGCACAAAAAAGCACATAGTACGCATATAGTACGCATAAAATACGCACACATTCTATTAAAAGGTTTTTGGTTACTTTCATTTAGTATGGAGTATGGACTGAGGGGCCGTGACATGAATAATAATTTTGGTTACTTTCATTTAGTGTGGACTGACGGGTAGCAGATATGATTGGGAGGGTAGGTTGAATTTTTATGAGTCATTATTTACAATTTATTACTTACTATTGCTCAACATTAAATTTTTCACTATAAAATGCGGTAAAACTTGCCTTATGGTAACGCATGGTTTTTTCAAACAGAAGTAATGCAGGCTTGACAGAAGGTTTGATTTTATTACGCCTTACCTTCTGTTATGCCTGCATTACTTCTCTTGTAATTATTTTAGTTTAATATCTTTAATAGAATGATTGATTTTATTGTCCAATATAAATCATCTTTGACAACCAAGCCTTCCATTCATTACTACGATACTTATCCTCCTCCCATGAAATTGATGCCAATAACTTGTAAACATAAACATCTCTATCGTGATCAGGTTTATGTTAACAAGTTATTAGCATCAGGAACATGGGCGGAGGATAAGTATCGCAGTGATGAAGGGAAGGCTTGGTTGTCAAGATGATTTATATTGGACAATACAGCAATCATAATTCCTGTAGGAAAGTTGATGTTGTTGTCTTGTTGAAGATGTACATTAGGTTCTCTTGTAAAATTGTATTTGTTATAAATGTTCTTTTAATTTGTTCTTATATTTTTTATATTGTACATAGTCATTAAATGTTCTTTTTTTTGTATTTTATATTTTAAAAATACGCAATGTTGACGCAGAGAGCACGCACAGAACACGCATAGTGAACGCATATTATACCCATATATAACGCATAGGATACGCATAATGTACTCACAATAAAATAATTAACACTCCAAGTACTCAAACTATACCCAGAAAATCATGTTTTATTAACTATTAATATAAAATCATACATTAAATTACATCTGCTCCAAAATACGCAATGTTCACGTAGATTGTACGCACAGAATACGCATAAATACGCATAGAGTACGCAGTGTTCTGCTTTATCGACGGCTCGACATTATATAATACTGAACACATCCAGGACGCATATTAAACCCTAAACTTATTTGCTTGGAGGTTTCATCTACTGCGAGACTGCGAGTTGGGTTGCTGTCTTCTCCGTCCGACCAGCGTACGCTTTAGTCTGAGCCTCCGAGGCTGCTGTCTCCTCCGACCTGCATCAGGTCATATAAAAGATTAGTAAGAACTCGTTTGCTTCCTATTTCTCTCAATCAGGATGGTCAAAAATAAGGATAAGGCTGCATCAGGTCATAGAAAAGATCCAGCATGGAAATATAGCACTCAGGTGGATGTAGGAGGAAGTGATAAAACATATGTCTATCTGAAATGCAATTACTGTGATAAAGTTGTGAAAGGTGGTGTGACTAGGATGAAGGAACACCTTTCAGGCTCTCACAAGAATGTTGCTCCATGCTCCAAAGTTTCTGATGCTGTAAGGGATGAGATAAAGTCATACATGAATAAGTCTACCACATCAAAACATCTTGCACAGAAGCAATTTGAAGATAGAGTTGATGCTGGATCTTACAACGGGAGTGAGCGCAGCGTTAGGGATTCATCTTCTTCTATGAAGCCCATTTCATCTAGGGGTGCTAGAGGGCCTATGGATCATTACATGGTTGACACATCAGAGGATAGGCCTTCTACTACACAGAAGATGGCCCCAGAAAATGCAAGAGAGGCGCGGAGAAGAGTGTGTAAGGATATAGACAGATTTTTCTACGAAAATGCTATTCCATTTAATGTTGCAACATCACCTGCTTATTACAACATGATTCGTTCAGTTGGAGCATTTGGGAGAGGGTTCAAACCTCCAACCATGTATGATTTAAGAACATGGATTTTGAAGGAGGAGTTGGAAAGCACTGATAAAAGCATTGAAGAAATTAAGAAGACTTGGGCCCAAACAGGAGTAACAATTATGTCAGATGGATGGTCTGATATCAAACATAGAAGTCTGATCAACATCCTCATTAATAATCCTTATGGTACTGTGTTTTTAAGGTCAATTGAAGCATCTAACCAGGTCAAAGATGCTGAGTTCATATTTAGATTATTAGATAGCATTGTTGATGAGGTTGGAGAACATTTGGTTGTACAAATTGTGACAGATAATGCAAGTTCTTATAAGGCTGCAGGTAATAAACTTATGGAGAAGATGAAACATTTGTATTGGACTCCATGTGCTGCACATTGCATAGATCTGATTCTTGAGAAGCTTGGGGATCTACCTCAACATAAAAATGCACTCACTAAAGCCAAAAAAATAACCAAGTTTATTTACAACCACTCTTGGGTTCTAGCTCTTATGAGAAAGTTTTCGAAGAAAGAAATTCTAAGGCCAGCCGCAACAAGATTTGCCACCGCATACTTGACCTTAGAGAGCATGCTGGATGCCAGACAACCTTTAGAGGCTATGTTCACATCTACACAGTGGTTGAGTTGTGCTTGGGCGAAGAAGGCTGAGGGAAAAGAGATTAGAAAGATTGTTTTAAATGACAGATTTTGGCAAAGTGTCTTATATGCCATTACAACTACTAGACCTTTGGTTCATGTTTTAAGGATGGTGGATGTTGAGAAGAAGCCTGCAATGAGTTTCAACTACAATGCTATGGATGAAGCCAAAGAGATGATTGCCTCCAACTTAGGAGGCAGTGAGGGAAGCTTTAGGGAAATTTGGAATATTATTGATGATAGGTGGGAACTACAGCTGCACCGACACTTGCATGCCGCTGGCTACTACCTAAACCCTCAGTATCAATATGCAGAGAATAAGTCTACAAACCCTGAAATAAAGTTGGGATTATATCATTGCATGGATCGTCTAATAAGTGATGCAACTGAAAGATCAAATGCTGACTTGCAATTTGTACCTTTTAGGAACAAAGAGGGTTTTTTTGGATTACAACAAGCAAAAGATACAATTACCAAACGATCTCCAGTTGAGTGGTGGATTCAATTTGGTGATGGGACTCCAGAATTACAGCGTTTTGCTGTGAAAGTTTTGGGCTTGACATGCTCTTCATCTGGCTGTGAAAGAAATTGGAGTACCTACAACCAAGTACATACAAAAAGGAGAAATCGCTTGTCGACATTGAGGATGAACTCACTGGTGTACATTATGTACAATAGGAGACTCAAAGATAGAAATTTAAAGAAAAAATGATTAATGGATGATGAAGATCCTTTGTTTTGCGATGATGTGGCATCTGATGATGAGTGGTTTGTAGATGATGAAGTTGAAGTGATGCCGTCTGAATTACAAGATGAAGATTTAAATGTTGATTTCTTTGATGGTCTTAAAGCATCCACATCCACAACAACTCAAGAACAAATCAAAAAAGGAATATAAATAATATAGTTTTCTTTTCTTAGACTTTTATTAATGTATTTCACTATTATTCATTATGATATTATTCAAAAATATTTAGGGAAGAGGAAGATAACTAATAATGAGGAAGAAGAAGCTGATTGGGAGATATTGGACTCTATATGAGAGGGGAAAGAGGAGAGAGCAGTTCATCATAATGATGATTCAAATGAAGACCCCCTTAGTGACTGATGAGTGATGGACAGTGCTGATGACTAGTGAGTTCTTATGTGATGTCTCCCTTATTTATTCTCAAAGATGTGGTATGTAGCATTTTTATGTTTTATATATTATTTGTTCATTAGTATATACAAAATTTATTATTTTATGTTTACGCAATTTTTTTATTTTGAGGCTTACGCCTCAAATCGCCTTGAGGCTTACGCCTCGCCTCACGAACAAAAAACGCCTCAATACCCGAATACGCAATTTTAAACCTTGCCACAGTGTGCTACATATTTCTCATTTTGAATGCTTCTAAAGTCTAATTTTACCTGGATTTTTGTAGAGCATCATATCATATAGTCGTCAATAGTATCAATCAAGTAAATCAAATACAGTATTAAAGAACAAAGTATAGTTTACCATTACCCAATAAAATATGCTTGACTAAGTAGCTAAGAGGTCCTTTTTTTTTTTTTTGGGAGTTGTACCTAAGAAAAAGATAAGCAACAGATTCCAAAATGTCTTCAGCAAACAACATTATTCCTTTCTTATGAACCAATGTCATCAAATGAACAAATATTTCCATTGCAAGAGTACAATCTATCAGCTCTATTAAAACTTTTCGCTTCATTCCAACATGAAATCCATGAAAATTTTGTATAAACATAATGTGTTCATGAAGGTTTGCAGCACATATGCCCAAACTTCCTAAGAAAGTCAATATAAGGTAAACATCCTAGAAAAGGTGCACTTAATGAACCTTGTAGTCAATAGTGGGTCGATTTTTTTTAACAATAGCATATAAATTAACTTTATTATTTAAGGAAGGCATAAATTGTATATTTATACTTAGAAATATCAAATAACATGAACATAATAACATATATCTATTATATATAAAGACATATTAAAATTTTATGGAGGTCACATGCCCCTTTTAAATCCACCCTTCTTGTATTACCTTTTTCCTTACAGTTTGAAAGGTAGAAAAAGATATTAGTAGGAAAATTAGTAATAATCATAATGCGGGTGCCGGTTAGTTTAGTTGTTAGAAAGATTAAAAATTATTGTCCAAAATTTTGGGTGCAAGTTTATGTCCTAACTTTCATCATTCAAAATAATAAAAATAATAATAGTCATAACTCATAATAAATAATACTTGCAAATCAAGAGCAAGTGACACTGACCACCACATAATTGCGCCAAGCCACCACATTATGGGCACAAGCCAATGCATGGTCTGATGCGCTTCGAGCAGCAACAGCAAAAATCTTGCACAAATCCAGTTCACAACAAGAACTATCCCCGCGTTCTCTCCAAGAATAAAGCAGCAACCGCAGCTTCGACACCAAAGAACCCGCGTACAAGAGAGAGGTCAAGAAAAGTGGAAAGACTACAGCTTGCCACTGCGCAATGTTATATAGAACTCTCGCAATGTCAGTACCTTTTAATTGTAAAATCATCTTCCAATTTATAATTTTTTTATCACATACAAACAAAATCTAAGCTTTTATTACAGATAAAAAGATTACCATGTGGTCCTTTCTGATACCGTAAAAGCTCAGCAAAACTGGGATATCCATATATCTCTCGACCTGACGAAAGAAATTGAAGATAAACGGAGAAAATAAGTTCCTTCGGCTTATTAAGGGAAGAAGTAAGTTTAGGTGCCTCAATAAATCGTGGTTAAATCCTGCAAACAAAGAGCTTAATAAGAGATGGAAAATGGGCTTAGTCGCAATGGAGAGCTTACTCCAAGGAGGGCAGCCGAAGCAAGGGCTGAAATGGCAGAGAATACTAGGGCGCAGGTGAACCTCCGGATTAAGTAGGATTCAAGTGACGTCGGGGGAGGTAGGCGGAGGACAAACGTTGGAACGTAGAGAACCAAAACATAGCCAAGCGCCATTACCATACAAGCCACTACCGCCACCGACGGCGATAAGCCGGCTCCAACGACGGTCATCTCGCCTAGCCTGTCTGAGATCGGCAACTCATTGAGCGCCGTGGCCGCCACTCCATATGTAAAGGGGGCTCTTTTGGCGAATAAAGCGGGCAGTGTGACAAACCCGAGGACCCGGACGGAGTGACGGAGTTGGAGTAAGGGCAAATCGGTAAAACAATCTTATACATTATCATTAAAATTATTATTTTTAAATAAAATTCAACTTTATATATATATAATAAAATTAATACACTTAAATATTATGTAAATAAATATTATAATTTTAAATATTATATTTTATGGTACATCCGTAAATCTTTTTTAATTTCTTTATTTTTTATTTTTTAAAGACACAAAATTGCATAAAAATAAATTTGCATATAAAATGTAAATATGTTTTTTTTTTTTTTGGGAAATTAAATGTAAATATGTTTATGAAGCTTTTGAGAGTATTGTCTATAATTTGTAAAAAATTTTGTTAACTAAATCAACAAACCACAACTTTAAAGAGTTAATTTAGTTCATATTTTTTAAATTAAAAAGTTTATTAAAATTTAGTAATCTATTTGTGGTTTTTAAATTATCTTCAAAATATTAATTTAGAGCATCATTTACATATTGCTTTAGGTATCATTAAAATTTAATGATATAAATTCATTATAAAAGCATTCTATTTTATTTATTCTACAATATAATTATTATGTTACCGAAAATTCATAATGTACATAAAGAGAACTTTTATATCTTAATTTCTCAGGAACATATAACACACATGACAAAATATATATAATAGAAATCAAAATTTGTATATGAAAATTTTGAAAAATAAAATAAAATATCTTGAGGTCTGGCTTGCAATTTTATTATATTAGTTGAGTGACATTGATCGAAATATGTAGGTCATGCAACAATAATCGGTGATAATATTTAAGTGATAGCAATGAAATGATAATGTCATATGATGCTGAACGAATTGTGTTAGTCCATCGATGGTGATTAGACTATGATGGTTGGGCGAATGTAGTTGGGAGACAGCGATCGGAAAATGGTGTTCGACCAGCGGTGGTGCCTATTGACGGTGGACATTAAACAACAATAATTAGACGATAACAATGACTGGTGGTGATCATTGCATTGAACATCGTGTAGAGCTATATAGTACTTTAGTCTTAAAGCTATTTCCAAACTTAAGTATATATCCCCTTCATGTAGAGAATGCTAATTTATTTATAATATTATGAGAGTGACATTTTAATGAAATTGACAAAAAAAATCACAATACTTCATCCGGTGGCTCATATTGAATCATTTGAAGATAAATTATTCATTTAATACTTAATGACCTTAAAATCAAATGATCTTGTGTTCGTTGGATTTGAATTGCCAAGTCACTCAATTTGATTATATATAAGCACACAAAAATTGGATATTGTCAATCTTTTAATAAATGCATCAAAATGTATTACTATATTTCAATTACTTGATTTGAACTCATTTGAGAATCAAATAGGATCATTGTTAGCATCTTCGTGTGCATCTTGTCATGACGCATAAGTTTACTAAAATTAAAGATTGAATGACTCTAAATTTAATTTGAGTTTTTAACACTCCAATATATGTTTTAGAATAATAACAGTTGTCTTTCATTTGAACCATTTAATTAGAATTTACCAATAAATAACAAAAAGAAATATGATTGTATTTTATCTAGAAGTGCATGTAAAAAAATTATGATTGTTATCTGGAACCTCATATCATAGGATTATTTTTCTTTCCTAAAAATATATAAAACCACTTAATGAGCTCATAGCCAAGTAACTAAATTTTTACAACTGAAATTAATGCATGATAAAAGAGAATAATATGTTATAAATCATATAAATAAGTATATGCCTTAATATATATATATATATATATTGATTATTGATTATCCATATCAATTTATCATTCTAAAGCTTATCACGTCTCAATCCATTACATCGTCGGTCAAAGTATCAGTAACGGTGAATAGTACTTTGTCAATAACAATATTAGTATTATGATCAATAATGTTAAATAATCCTAATGATAGTAAACAATATTAGTGTTAGTCATAATATCAGTACATCATTCGTAGTGGTGTTTGCATTAGTATTCATATATTCAATGAGTGTATCTTAAAGGTATATTGCTTATGCACTTATGACTTAATCAGTCGCCTGTTATAACTCTCAATCAATATACTCCTTATAACTTTCATTGAATCATGTGAATCAGTCGCCCCGACTTTTTATAAATCCCAATAAATCTCTAGCTCTTTATGACTTCAAATCAATGAATCACATAAAAAAACATGGATCAATAGGATATAACGTGGAGTTATTATATCATATATCGATATCATTCAGTACTTCATTTAAAATACAATAAAATCATGTCAAATTGTTCAAACTAATCAAATCTATAACATATCAAAACTTGTGCGGTAAAAGTTTATGAAATCAAGAGATAATGCATTTTTAATATATTTAGGAGAGATAATATTTTTAGAAAAAAAAAATTAAAAACAAAAGTAAGAGATTAGACACTTATAATGAAAAATAAAATATGTAATAAAATGACTGACAAATATGATCCAAAGACTTTTATCTCCCCTCTTTCAATTTCTTCCTGACCAAGCAACCAAGTCAGTGAGTTGATGGGGTGAGGCAGAAATATTGATATATATATATAAATATAATATATATATATATATATAAATATAAATATATATATATATATATATATATATATATATATATATATATATATATATATATATATATACATTGTTCATGGTCTAGTGCTGTAGTGCTCATCAGATCAACGTCAAAGCGTTAACTTCAGAATTTTCATGTTTTTCAAATAAATTTATTACAACTTCCCACCTTAAAAAATGTCATCCTTGATATTTCTATATCAGTCCGAGAGAGAGAGATGAGAACAAAGTGTCATCTAATATAAAGTGCTACATCATGCTTGAAACCTGTATGTGACAAAGTGCTACGTGACGGGAGCCACCACTTGAACGAATTTTTTGGGTCACCTCTAAAATCTTATATACTTGATGGATGATTCTAGGATAGAGATACTAATGAGGATGTCAATTACTTAAGTTGAGGAGATTGTGAAATCCTTTAAGTAAAAAAAGCTAAACTCTTAAACATCAAGGCGCCTTTTGGTGTAATGGTTGAAATTTCATTAAGATTCCAAATTTAAGCATGCTTATCATAGAGAAATTCTTGGATGGGTTGCCTCCTGGGAAGTTACACGTACCAACAGAATAAAACTGTGAGTCTCTTAGGCCAAAGCTAACAATATATTGACAGTTAAGAGTTTAGGCTATTATACATACTGCATCAAGATTGTGTAGATAAAGTGAAATTTATATAGGCATTGATAGTTTAAATGAACATAAAATTCTAATTAAGCATAATATTCATTTGTCTTAATGGAAGCATTTATTTATTCTAAAACTCTCTTAGCATGGAGGCTATATGAAACTTAATTCTTCCATGCGTAATAAAAACTTATTTTAGCTAACAATTAACTTAAAATACCTCTAAGAAGTAGTTAATTGATTCTGAAATAAAAATTAATCATAGGATAAAAGGAGTGATATATGATAAAAAAATTTGGAAAATTTGGAAAGTTATTGTGGAGGTGAAATCATTGATACGAAGCCTATAGGTGTAATAAGTGGGATCATTGTGTATGACTTAACAAACAAGTTATTCGTGTTATAGTTGAATTAAGCTTCATTTGAGACGACTTTTTTATTGCAAGCTGCTTTAAGAAGCAGTAAAAAAGATGATTTGGACTGCCATTATGCTACCATCTCCGCAGGCCTATTTGCTTCTTTTCTTCTTCCACTTACGCCTTATATCACCACTACTTAGTGTTTTCTGCTCCTATAACTAATCAAAGGACCATATATATATATATATATATATATATATATATATATATATATATATATATAGAAGTTGGGCTCATAGGAGGATATCGAATATTATCAATACTTTTACAAGTTGCTAAACCTTTTGGTTATATGTTTCTTACATTTTTATGTTCTGCTCTTTTCTTGCTATACGGCGCTTCCACTATAAAAGCCGTCCCAAACAAAACCTAAGTTTACAAGTGATATGTCAATAAAAAATAATTTTTTGATTTGGCATGACTTTCGATGGACATTTAAGTTAAACATTTTTAGAATTAAATTCATGACCATTCAAATTTTGATTTAAATAAACTTATTGTTGAACCAAATATCTCGATGAGACCGAATGAAGCACTTTAAGCGCAACAAGAAATTTCAGTACACTAATTGGAGGACCAAGCGATCTCCAAATCTCACATGCTTTAGTCAAATCGAGCGTGTTCAAGAGACAAATGAATGAGTCTAAAATTGATTGATTTCAACATAATGAAGGCATTTAAATGTAAAAGGAATAATTTATGATCGAGGGAGTTGATATGAGTTGTTACATGAAGTGTTTGAAATTTTAACTATAGTTACAAGACATGCCACTCTACAAAATTCATAAATAAACCCCTACTCACTCACAATAAATATGATTTGAAAACTAGGACCTTAGTTTGAGATTCAAGAGAAAATTGATGCTCTAAAATCCCAAAACTCCACCCGAATACTACCGCAAAACCACCATCGTAACATCACCTGACCATCGTCATCAAATCATCGTTGAATTGCTATAATCAAACCAACTTATGATAAATAATTTGGCCTCATCAGAATTTAATTATCAAACTAAGTAATAAAAACACAAGATAAATAAGTCAACACTGAGGAATAATTTTTTTTATATATTTTTTTTAATTTTTAAAAATGTTGTGATAAAGCATCTGCCAAATCTTACAATATATAGGAATCAATATGTTATTGCAACTTCTTTAGGTGTGCATGTGTACTAACATAAAATAATCTACATAACTTGAAGGATATTATCCTCAAAACAAGGAATGTATTAACCTCACATGGGTAGGCTGTCAGTAAAGTTTAGAATGGAAGCTTAAATTTTATATTAAATCCCTCTTTATTTAAAAACTCATTGTCTTCTCCTCCCATTAATTATAAACTCATCCAGCAATGTCATCCATTCTTAACCAATTCAACAAAGATCAAATCCTCAGCAGCCAGCAGATAACCAACTCGATCCCAACACTAACTTCCTCAACGCTAAGTCTCACAATCCACCTAAGTCAGCCAACTAATTCAAACCTAGCAAACTATATGTCCTTAATGCATGGGACAGATTATTACGTGCAGAATTCGGACACAAAGAACCGTTCGGTTTTGTGACTGTAAATAACGTAGTTTCTGTTCATCACTGCGTTTTTACTGTTCACAGTCACAAAACCGAACAATTCTCTGTATCCAAACTCCGCACGTAATAATCTCTCCCTTAATGTATATCTATCCACCACCTTCAGATTTAAGATCGATTTGGGATGTCTATAATATTTTATAAAATTGTGCAGAATCCGGACACAAAAAATCGTTCGATTTTGTAATTGTGAACAACGCAATTACTGTTCATCACTACGTTTTCATTGTTCACAATCATAAGACCGAACGATTCTCTGTGTCCAGATTCCACACGTAATAATATTTCCTTTAATGTGCATCTATCCACCACCTTCAGAATTAGGATCGATTTGGAATGACTATAATATTTTATAAAATTTAATATGGAGTTATAAGCAACATCCACATCTGACTTTAGATTGAACAACCAAACTAAATATTTTCACATCAGCTATATATAAAAGAAGGCTAAAGCGGCCAAACTAGATAGCCTGCTATCGACGACATGGCCAATGAAGAAGAGGATCACCGGCAGCAGCTGCAGAAGAAGAATAACGACGAGGATTTCTTCGAAATGGAGCTTGAGGCGCTTAATAGCATCCCTTTGCCTGTCTACTACGAGCACCGGCTGACGACCGGAGAAGCTCTGCTGGCCAACTGTCTTATACCCATCACTACGCTTCGCAGAGCCATTCCAATGGAGAACTTTCATGAAGAAAGAGCTGCGAGAAACTAAGGGGCTGTTTGTTATAGGATTGGATTTAAATTTAGAGGGATTTAAATTCTGTAAATCTGGATTTAGTAAATAATGAGGGTGTTAAATTTGATAAATCATGAGAAGATATTTGACTGTGTAATTCAGGATTTAAGATGATTTGTTCATTTAAAAATTAAATTTAATATGCTTTGAATTTTATTTATGTGTTAACTTAATTATGAGTTATTTATGAATAATTTACTCAGTAGCTAGTTTAATTATTCAATAAATTATTTAATAATTTAATTACTAATTATACTTGTAGACTTGTAGTTATCTAATTAATTAATTAATGATTCTGGTACTAATTAAGTAATTAATTAATATTTATATTGATAATGACCTAATTAATAATTTCTATTTTAAATCATATTAATTAAACTATGATAATTATTGTCTAATTAAAACTTAAGAATTAATCTTTTAGGCGGGTAGGCTTTCTTCATCTTCTTACCTCTTCGTATCCTCTTCGGTTCCGCTGGTTCGTGTGAGGTACATCTTCGAATGAGTTGGCTTTTCCTCTACTGCATTTCTTCGTTGCTGTTGATGCCTTCAACGGATCGTCGTTACCTGCAAGAAGAATCACAAGCAAAAAGAAGAACAGAACACAAGTTCTGTAGACGAAAACTGGGTTTCTTTGTATTGAGTAATTTTTGTAAAAACTGCCTTTCTCTGTGTCCCTTTTCTATATATCTTTTCTTCCTATTGCTGTAAAAGGAAAATCAACCTATCAAAGCAAATGCTGTACTTAAAACAGAAAGGGAAAATAAGCATGGAAAGCAACAAAAAGGACGGAAGTTTGTTATTGGTAGTAAGTTGTCTAAGGACTTCCCTTTAGTTATCGTGTACCGCATCAGTCCTCCCCGGCTTCAGAAGAGCTCGACTCCGACGAGCTGAGCACGATAATTCCACTGTATGGCTATTTGAAGGGCCATATATCCGACACATTGAAAGTTGGAGAGGTGTTGCAATCAGCGGGTAAAGCAACCGTATAGGCATTGTCGTTGATTTTGGCGACGATAGGAACTGGGCCAATCTTACGACGTGCCAATTTGGAGTAGGTTCCGGGTGCAAAATGCTCTTTACGTAGTCGCACCATAACTAGATCCCCAACCTGGAATAATTGCTGTCGTCGATGAGTGTCTGCGGCTTCCTTGTAACACCGATTGGCGTTGATGATTTGTTGACGGACTTGAGCAAGCATGTCGCTATAATTATCCGTGAATGATGTAGCAGCCGGTGATTTGCACTTTGGCAATATAGTAAGATCCAATGCAATGTTAGGGGGTTTAGTATAAACAATACTAAATGGAGGCTTACCCGTAGAGCGATTAGTCATCGAATTATAAGCAAATTCGGCTTTGCTCAATACATCTTCCCACTGCTTTGGATGTTCTTGCACTAGACACCGTAAGAGGTTTCCGAGAGTACGGTTGACGACCTCTGTTTGGCCATCGGATTGGGGGTGGTATGCCGAGCTAAGACGAAGATCGGAACTGTCACGACCCGACCCGACGGGGACGGATCCCGCCCGAGCCGGATCGCGACGAGCGCTAAACTTGCTTATCCAGGATCTGGCTTTGGATTAGGTTACTGAACTGATCTTCCAAATTCTTAACTCAACAGAAACACACAGAACAACAGAGCTACTAAATACATCAAATGCAGCGGAACAAAACATCTATCTTTTCATTTCCTCAAAATAATCATCTACAGAACAGTGCATGGCTTTCAACAGAAAGAAAGACAGAACAGAAAAGCCATGACTGTACAAAAATCAAAAGTACAAAAGTACCTAATCGGATCAGACTCTGAAATCTAGTCCCGGACTTCCTTGCCCTTCCCAGAACCTGAAAACCACCAGAAAGCAAGGGTGAGCTCAACAGCTCAGCAAAGCAACAAACCACCAATCTAAATTCTCAGAAACCAAAACCAAACTCATCAGACAGAAATCAGATCGGAAATCGGAACAGAATCGAATATCAGAACTTATACGGACAGATATCAAATCAGAATCAGAATCGTACAGATCAGATCACAGAACAGAATAAACTCAGCAGAGTCAGAATCATACAGAAATCAGAATCAGATAATAGCGGATATCAGATATTTAATTCATAGCTAAATGTGCCACCGGCACCAGGATAATAGCTGAGTAATTAATAGCTAAACTAAACTGAACAGAATCACTACGGATTCTAACCCTTATGTCTCCCTTGTGCTCACGGCACCAAAAATTCGCTGAATAATTAATAGCTAAGCTAAATGTGCTCACGGCACCTGAATAATAGAATTCGCGGATCCGGAATATAACTGATATTTCTCCAACTTGAGCTCATCTAAATTTCCCGTTTCACTAACTGAATCTCATAGGATCCAGGCCCCTTATAGCTCCCTTTTTATAGCTTATACACATAGCATTTCAAATCAGAAGAAATCCGAACAATTCAGAAATTACCCAAAAATCGGGCAGCACAACGGCAGTATACAGAATTTACACAAAAATTCCTGCAAAGAAAATTCACCAAATTCGCACAGAACATAGATAATCATATTCCAGAACATTTATTCTACTGCACAGATAATTTCCAATTTCACAGAAAATTGTAGTCTACGAAAAACATCGCCGAATCAAAAATACCCGGACAAAAATCTTCAAAATATAGTCAAAACGTGCACACCCGGCACGACAACGATATACAGAAACTTACGCGGTAAAAACTGAACCAATCAAAAGATACGGACGAAAAACCGTAACGAAAACGAAATCCGGACAGAAAAATACCGCCAACCGCGACGGAACTGAAAATTGAGAAAGACGGAATGTGCCTTACCTCGAGCACAGCAATTTCCTCAACAGTCACTTCGCTCGAAAACGGCTCCGCGTCTTCCCGAAATCAACTTTTTCTTTTTCTCTTTTTCTTCCTCTCTCCTCGGATCAAAATCTGATATTTTATAAAATTTTCTCTCTCCTCAAAATGACTCATTTCCCTTTAAGTAATGCTCATATCGGCCCGGCCGATCGTCTCGATCGTCCTGGACGATCAGACCAATTCCCATCGTCCTGGGACGATTTTTCAGGACGATACTTACTGTTCATAGGCGATAAAAACCCCTATTCTCTGACTTGTGCCATCCACTGATCGTCCCGGGACGATACCTCGATCGGCCTGGACGATCCCTACAGGAAATCACCTGGAGCAATTCTGGGCAAAAACTGGAGCTGAATCCCACTAATCGTCCCAGGACGATCCCAGATCGTCCTGGACGATACTGGAGCAGATTGTGATATTACAGGAACCCAACCGTTTCCACAACTCGCGCCAAAAATGACTGATGAATTTGACGTCTCTATCGGATGTAAGACTTCTAGGAAGACCGTGCAAGCGAACAATTTCATCAAAGAAAAGTTGTGCAATGTTCATAGCGTTAGAAGTTTTCTTACAGGATATGAAGTGAGCCATCTTAGAGAATCTGTCCACTACCACCATGATGGAATCATTTCCTCTTCGGGTTCTTGGTAAGCCGAGGACAAAATCCATACTAAGGTCTTTCCATATAGAATCGGGTACCGGCAAGGGCATATATAGGCCTGCGTTTTGGGCTCCTCCTTTGTAGATTTGGCATACTGGACAGCTATCGATGAGTCGGAACGTATCACAGCGAATTCTGAGCCAAAAGAATCTGCACTGCAGCTGTCTAAGTGTGTTATCACGGCCAATGTGGACTGCGAGACCTCCACTGTGAGCTTCACGGATGAGTTGTTGTCGCTAAGATGAAACGGGTATGCACAGGAGATCCTGTTTAAACAAGAAACCATGTCTGATTGAGTATCCATCACAAGGCATCATATCAACACACTGCTTCTAGATAGTACCGAAGTCAGGGTCCGCTTCATAGAGTTCCTTAAGGCATTCTAACCCAGTTATTTCGGTTTGCAATTTGGTGAGTAAAACAGTTTTTCTACTCAGCGCATCAGCTACCCGATTGTCCTTTCCAGGCTTGTGTTTGATGGTAAATGAGAAGCGTTGTAAGAACATAACCCATCGAGCGTGTAATCGGTTGATGGTGCGTTGGCTGTTTATAAATTGCAAGGCCTTATTGTCGCTGCACAATATGAACTCTTGATGTAACAAATATTGTTCCCATTGCTTCAACGCACGAATAATAGCATAGAACTCTTGTTCGTAAGCGGTCCACTTCTGTCGGGCAGGACATAGTTTTTGGCTAAAGAAAGCTATGGGTCTACTTTCTTGTGTAAGCACAGCTCCAATGCCAATTGAGGATGCATCGGTTTCTACTGTAAACAGCTTGTCAAAATTAGGGAGTGCCAAGACAGTTGTCGAGCTCAATGCCTGTTTGAGTTCTTCAAAACTAATTTGTTGTTCAAGCCCCCAATGGAACGTCTTAGATTTTAGGCAGTCTGTTATCGGTGCCGTGATGATACTGAAATTTTTGATAAATTTTCGATAGAAGTTAGCTAGACCATGGAAACTCCGGATGTCAAACAAAGATTTCGGTGGAGGCCAATCAAGAATTGCTGCTACTTTTTGAGGATCCATGTGGATTCCCTCAGCCGAGATCACAAAACCCAGAAATCTCACTTGGGACGTGGCCAATTCACATTTTGGGAGATTAATAAATAATCTCTGTTCTTTAAGGATCTCAAATAGAAGTTTAAGATGCTGTAAGTGTTATTGGCGATCAGAACTTTACACTAGTATATCATCGAAGTAAACTATGCAAAATTTACCCAGAAACGGCTTCAAAATTTCATTCATCATTCTCATAAATGTAGACGGTGCGTTGCATAAACCGAATGGCATTACCTTCCATTCGTACAAACCTTGTGGGGTTTTGAAGGCCGTCTTCCACTCGTCACCAGGACGAATGCGGATTTGGTGGTAACCGCTTCGAAGATCCAATTTAGAGAATATGGAAGATCCCGTCAGCCAGTCTAGGAGCTCGTCGACTCGTGGTACCGGGAACCTATATTTAACTGTGATTTTATTGACTGCCCGACTATCAATGCACATTCGCCACTTACCATCCTTCTTCGGGACTAGCAATGCCGGCACAGCACAAGGACTCATACTTACTTGAATCAGTTGCTGTTTGAGGAGATTATCGACTATTTTCTATAGAATGAGTTGCTCTTTCGGATTAAGCTGATAGTGAGGCAAATTTGGTAACATGGTTCCAAGCAGTAGCTCAATTTGATGTTGTATGGTCCTTAGGGGCGGTAACTCAGCTGGTAATTCTTCAGGTACTAGTTCACGGTACTCCCGCAAGAGTTCATTCAAATCATCATGTAATTCACCCGGCTTCGTGATCGGGTTTGGCTCAGTAATCAGAAGTGCAAACATGGGAGCTGGTTCTCTCCAACAATGTAACAATGTCGAACCCATAACAAGGTGTAATGCATTTGGTTGAGATGAACCTGCACTTTGTATCTTAGTATATGGCAAACCCGGTAGCAATTTAAGGCGTCGACCTTTCCAGTCGAAAGAGTATACGTTTGCACGGTAGTCATATGTGGCTCCAACATCGAATTGCCAAGGTCTTCCTAAAATCAGATGGCAAACGTCCATTTCTAGAACGTCGCACAAAATTTCACAGACGTACTGTTTGCCGATAGAGAATGTCACGCGACATGAATCCGTAACCATGATATCCACCCTTTTCTTGACCCAACCTATTTTATAAGGTTGTGGGTTTTTGATAGTTTTCAAATGCAGCGTTTGAACAACTGATCTTGAGACCACATTTTCTGTGCACCCGCTGTCGATCACTAGATCACACACCCTTTCGCTTATAGTGCATAGAGTCCTGAAGATGGCATGACGTTGAGATAAATTGTGCTGGCTCACCTTCATATGCCGGAATCTCTTCGATCTCACCTTCTTTATCTCCTTCAATTTCAGCTTGTTCGACATCTTCTTGGCATTCAGCTATTTGCACTTGCTGCCTTTGAGGGCATTCGTTCGACTTATGGCCTGGTTGAAAACAACGGAAATATTTGAGTGTATTCGGCCTTGTGTAGGGGTTGTCTTTAGTCACTGGTCTGTTCCTGACTTGAACTTTTTCGTCGTTTGCCACATGAGCAGGCGTAGCTGGCTGGGTGACTGGAGTGTTGCTAGTCTGTGACTTGGTGACTGGCGGAGTATTCCTGCTGGATCCTGCATTAGTTTCTTGCCATGGCCGCCTATTGTAAGAACTGTTAGTGGTCTTGGTATGGCGATTTTGTTGTAATTCAGCCTTCATAGCGAAATTGACGGCCTGCGGCATTAACCAAACTGAATTTAGTTCTAGTCGATCTTGAATGCTATCTTTAAGTCCGCCGATGTATCTGGCTACTAACTGATTGTTGGACTCGTTGAGATTGTTCCTCGCACTCAATCAATTGAACTCTTCCGTGTAGTCGCTCACCGACCGGGCTCCTTGAACAAAATGTTGATACCTTATATAAAGTATATGCTCAAAATCGGTGGGTAAAAATTGTGCTCGAAGCAATTGTTTCATTCGCCCCCAAGTTCTTACTCTTCCCTTGCCCTCTCTTTGTCTCATCTGCAGAATTTGTGCCCACCAAGCACTAGCTCCTCCCTTCAATCGGCACGCTACGTATTTCACTTGTCGTTCGGGATCGACTTCCATGTACTCGAAGAAGTTTTCTACAGCCTTTTCCCAATCTAAATAATCCTCAATGTGTAGATGCCCATAAATAAAAAGGAATGTCTAGTTTGACCTTGAATTCTGCCTAGTAATGCTGCTGATACTGCATAGGTCTTCAGCGTCTACGGTGCTCTCCGTGCCGTGGTCGATCCCGCTCATCTTCATCACTGGATTCCAGTACTTCATTGCCACGAATCATTTGTGCTTCTTCTTCTGAATCAGACATTTCCTGAGTGTAAACAGGAATGTGTCGGTTGTGGCGGGGCGGCATTTCACCGCGTCGGGGTAGAGGCCGATTTGCCGGCGTTTCCTCTCTATGAGTTGGTGGATGTGGTGGCTGACCCGTTCGTAGAAGATTAAACTCTCGACGGATTTCCACCGTTAATCTCTGCACATCGGCAGATAGTTCATCAAGCCGGCGGTTGACGCCTTCATGCTTTGTCCACAATGCCTCCAAGCTCCGGTCATCCTCCATAGCTGGAGCTTTGCCGCGATCATTCATTTCACAGGTAATGGCTCTGATACCACGCTAATGCCTTCAACGGATCGTCGTTACCTGCAAGAAGAATCACAAGCAAAAAGAAGAACAGAACACAAGTTCTGTAGACGGAAACTGGGTTTCTTTGTATTGAGTAATTTTTGTAAAAACTGCCTTTCTCTATGTGTCCCTTTTCTATATATCTTTTCTTCCTATTGCTGTAAAAGGAAAATCAACCTATCAAAGCAAATGTTGTACTTAAAACAGAAAGGAAAAAATAAGCAAGTGGAAAGCAACAAAAAGGACGGAAGTTTGTTATTGGTAGTAAGTTGTCTAAGGACTTCCCTTTAGTTATCGTGTACCGCATCAGCTGTTCTCCTGGAGAGATTATTAGGTGCGGAGTGCAGACGGAGAGAACCGTCCGCACACTAGTATAAAATCCAGCTAGGTACCGTTCGATACCGCTGGGTACCACTAGGTACCGCTTGGTACCCTGTGTGTGTGCAGACGGTGCTCTCCCCGTCTGCACTCCGCACCTAATAATTTTTCGTTCTACTGCCCGTCAAGTTGAGTTTTGCAAGTATCGAAGCTTCTCTGTCTCCTTTGAAGACGTTGCTCCTGTTGGATCGATCGGAGTTCTTTGTGATAGGAGTTGTGGTAATGACATTTGTCCCCTTTCGCGTGCTTCTTCCACTAAATCTATAAATCTAGTAATCCATAATTCTGTTGATCCGCTGAACATCGAGATTTACAAAATTTTGGATTTATGGCGTATACCCGTAAATCTGGAATTTAAGAGTAATTCAGATTTACGATGCGCTTGAAAACTATTTGACATGATTTATCGTAAATCCGACTTTAATCTTGCAACAAATCCGATGCCAACAATCCCTGAAGTAGCTTGAAGTTACAATCTTTATATAGGATGTTCGGGCTAGAAATTTTATAGCATTGATGAGCTTTTAAAGTTGTAATTTATCATTCTATGTTAAGAAAGTTATAATGCAAATATATATATCGAGTCTCTTAGAATCGATTTATTATTCTCTACGGAGTCCGGATGTGTCCAAAGACCAATAAAAATGCGTCACGTCACCTCAAAAATGTACCGCACTCGGTACCTAAGCGTAACCGGATGGGAGAACCTTCCTGTGTTCCCACAGAATAATTGCTCGAATCAACCAACACTTTGTAGAGAAAATTAGTCGATTTTTAAATTATTTTGAAATTTTGTTTTATATTTTAAATAAAATTTGAATGATATAAAAAATTGATTTTGTGTGTTTTTTAAATAATTTGATTACTCAAAATAAGTTGATTCTTATACAATGCAATTATATAATAAATTAATAATTATCAAATCACAGTTACCGTGATGGCAGCCCTTCACTTCCCGCCCTCCGCTGCTGATCACGGCGCCGCCGTGTCTCTGGTGGTGCGATGCCGAGCAGCGACGGATCTCCGGCAGACCACGGCCAAATGGTTAAATACGAACTTCTCTTTCATCCCGTCGTCGCCGGCCGCTTCGTCTCCGTCTTCCCAATCTTGGAAGGAAACAATCGTTGAGATTGCCTGCTTCTATACGCCCAGATGGTAGCTTTCATCGGCCATCTTCACGGCCTGGAGTTGTACCTCCCTTCAGTTCTCAGATATTGCGGGAAAGCTTCGGGCTTGGAAGAGACGCGGCAGATTCACGCGCAGGTTCTCAAGACCTATTTCAAGAATGACCCGTTTATTTCCAATTCTATCCTCCGGATGTATCTGGACCTTGGTGAAGTTGAGGTCGCAAGAAGGGTGTTCGACACAATGCCTAAAAGGAACGTGATTTCATGGAACTCCATGATTTGTGGTTGCATCAAAGCTGGGGCGGTTGATTTTGCCTATAGGGTGTTTGAAGTTATGCATCAGAAGGACTTGATCTCTATCAATGCTATGATTGATGGGCTCATGAAGTGCGGAAGCAGCCATCTAGCCCTGCAGTTGTTCGAGAACTTGCCTGAAAGAGATGTATTCACATGGACCTCGATGATTTCTGGTTATGTTATTAATGGAAGTCCAAAGAATGCGTTGGAAATCTTCAGGGAAATGCTTTGTGCAGGTATTGCTCCTGATGTTCCAGCAATTGTGAACGTACTCTCAGCAATCGCCGACCTGGGATTTGCAGATGAAGGCAAATGGATTCATGCCTTTGTTTGTCGCAATAAACTTAGATTCAGGGAATCTTGCATCAGCCTTCATCGAGATGTACTCGAAGTGCGGTCTTATTGGCATTGCTTTAGCTATCTTTCAAAGCATTTCTTGCAGGAGTAGAGTTGGAGATTGGAATTCTATGATGTCAGGGCTTGCCTTCCATGGTCTTGGTTGAGAAACCTTGAACCTCTTTCATGAAATGCAGAGAATGAAAGTCAATCCGGATGAGGTAACTTTCTTGGCTATCTTAAATGCTTGCAGTCACAGTGGTTTAGTTGATGAAGGCCTCAACTTTTTCAGCTAATTAATGAAAAGTTTAAAATTAAACCAAACATAAAACACTATGATTGCTTGATTGATCTCCTTGGCCGAGCCGGGCGGTTGGAGAATGCACATAGAATCATAGATGAAATGCCAATGGAGCCTGATTCCATGGTTTGGAAATCCTTACTTAGCTCCTGCCTCAAGCATGAATCTATGCTACTGGGGAATTTGCTGCCATGAATGCAATTGAATTAGCTCCTTAGGACTCTAGCTGCTATTTCCTTCTGTCGAACTTGTATGCCAAGGCAGGGAAATGGGGTAATGTAGATGCTATTCGTGCTGTTATGAAGGCGAGAGTAGTGAGAAAGAATCCTGGATGTAGCTCGGTGATGATTAATGGTATAATTCATGAATTCCTTGTGGAGAAAGAGATGGGTGTAAAATGCAGCGAGGTGATTCAGGCTAAGTTGGAGGAAGTAACCAGTAAACTCAAGATGGAAGGATATAGGCCCGATTGGAGCCAAGTTCTTCTTGATGTGGAAGAAGAAGAGAAAGAAAGCTTGCTCGGTGTTCATAGTGAGAAGCTAGCCATTGCCTTTGGGCTTGTTAATCTGGACAAGGGAGCTTCTATTCATATTGTTAAGCCTCAGAGTGTGTGGTGATTGTCATTCGTTCAGCAAATTAGTTTCTAGAGTTTATAAACATGATATCATTTCGAGGGATCAGAATAGGTTTCATCATTTCAAGGGGGGCTCATGCTCCTGCAATGAGTATTGATAGTGAAAAGAATCTTCAGGTTGGTCTTGCCACGATGGAACAAAATTTTTAGGGTGAATATTGTTGTATATTTGTGTAGATTTTTCAAAGTCAGACTTGTCTCTCGTATACATATATAGATATACACTCTAACACACTGTAGCTAGGGAATGAGTTTGGCTTGTAGTCAACTACTAATTAGAAACTTCTAGTGGAGTTTTTGATTGAATGTGAGTACCTTTGGCGAGTTCTTCTAGCAAATCCTTCTATTTGGTTACTGAGTGGTTTGGGTGAATTGCAAATGCATCGATCTAATAGTCTCAACAAATCGATAAGTTTTTGAGTCGTTCAAACGAGTTTAGTAATTCCATACCAAAGGTTGAGTTTAGGTTGATTCTGATAGGAAGTTGATACAATTTTCTCAAAATCAATGAATGACAATAAAAAAATAGGAAGAAGGACACACCAATACTATTTTTAATACAAGATATATGAAAGAAAATAACAATATACAGTTGGATCTACAATTGGAGATGACTATTTGACTCTCCCAAATCTCTAGCCACCAGCTAGAGCCTAAATAACCTAAGACTACTCTGAACTCAGCAAACAAGACAAAAAAAAATCTAACCCTAGGTAAACACTACTTAAAGCATACACAAAATAATACAATTCTCAAACAACCCACTTCATATTAATTTTCTCTTCTAATTTCCCCGCCATCCCCCTTTTGAAAATGCCTCCTGGGCCCTGTTGCGAAAATGAGCCTCGCTGCAAAAATGAGGCGGGCTCATGTTCCGCCTAAAACAAGCGGAAGTTTTGCCTCAAAATTGGCGGAACTGTTCTGCCTCAGTAGAACCGGTCCAGGTTGAGCAGCTGGACCGGTCTAACAATACCCCCCTTCCAAAGACTCAGCTTGTCCACGGGGTGGAAACATGGCTCCTTCCTCAATTTTATCGTTATCACAAAATATGAGAACTTGAAGAGTTCGGTCTTACATATGTGACCCGGTGTATACCTCACATCACATCTAAAACATAGCTCATTCACCCCCTTCTCCTGTGACTTCGTTTCTGTGAGCTTCTTGAAGTTGTCCCTAGGTCTTCTTCCTACATTCTTCTCTTTCAGGGCCTCCTTAAGAGTACCCGGTGTCGACTCTTTTGATGCCAAAAAGATGGTGGTCATCATATATGAACATCCTGAGCTACTGCCTCCATCCCCTCTCTCTAGGTGTTTTTGATCCTCTACTAACTAGGCTAGATTCATAACCTCGCCCATATCACGAGGCCTCATCACTTTAACCGTCGCTCGAATATCTGGCTTAAGCCCTTTCATAAAGTTTCCATCCAGTACAATCTCCAGAAGTTGGTCAAGTAGTCTGGCTAAGTGCTCAAATGATTCACGGTACTCCACAACTGTCCCCCTTACGCTAGGGCGAAGAACTGCTCAGAGAAGTCCCCTTATTTGCTGGTTTAGAAACGTTCAAACAAGCAATCCTTAAACTCCCTCTAGGTCCGTATGGGTCACCTTGTATCTCTCGACTGATACCATATTAAAACTTTTCCCTCCAAGCACATTTCAGTTGTCATCAATCTTTCCTCCTTCGTCAACCTATTGACAACAAATTACATTTCCATCTTATAGATCCATCCATGGGCATCATCTCCCTAAAAAATTGCTTCCTTACCCTCGGATCTCCTTTGTTCCGCCTCAGTAGAGCCGGTCCAGGTTGAGCAGCTGGACCGGTCTAACAATACCCCCCTTTTGAAAGACTCAGCTTGTCCACGGGGTGGAAACATGGCTCCTTCCTCAATTTTATCGTTATCACAAAATATGAGAACTTGAAGAGTTCGGTCTTATATATGTGACCTGGTGTATACCTCACATCACATCTAAAACAGAGCTCATTCACCTCCTTCTCCTGCGACTCTGTTTCTGTGAGCTTCTTGAAGTTGTCCCTAGGTCTTCTTCCTACATTCTTCTCTTTCAGGGCCTCCTTAAGAGTACCCGGTGTCGACTCTTTTGATGCCAAAAAGATGGTGGTCATCCTGAGCTACTGCCTCCATCCCCTCTCTCTAGGTGTCTTTGATCCTCTACTAACTAGGCTAGCTTCATAACCTCGCCCATATCACGAGGTCTCATCACTTTAACTGTCGCTCGAATATCTGGCTTAAGCTCTTTCATAAAATTTCCATCTAGTACAATCTCCAGAAATTGGTCAAGTAATCTGGCTAAGTGCTCAAATGATTCACGGTACTCCACAACTGTCCCCCTTACGCTAGGGCGAAGAACTGCTCAGAGAAGTCCCCTTATTTGCTGGTTTAGAAACGTTCAAACAAGCAATCCTTAAACTCCCTCTAGGTTCGTATGGGTCACCTTGTATCTCCCGACTGGTACCATATTAAAGCTTTTCCCTCCAAGCACATTTCAGTCATTAATCTTTCCCCCTTCGTCAACCTATTGAGAATAAAGTACATTTCCATCTTATAGATCCACCCATGGGCATCATCTCCCTAAAAAATTGCTTCCTTACCCTCGGATCTCCTTCTTTTCCTCTGTCCCCCCCCCCCCCCCAAAGTGTCCCAATAATCCCTTCTAAGTTTGTACCCAACACTTTCATCAAATTCTCACATTCTCATTTTAAACTCAACACCCTTCAGATCGTAATCAATATCTCTATTTTAAAATTCAGCTCATTCCCTTTTAAATTTGGCACTTTTTCAATCATAATTAGCCATTCCCCTTTTAAATTCCACCCGTCTCCTCTCAAATTTAGTAATCATTTGTTCATGCTTGGCCTCCTCACACCTCTCCCCGTATCTTTACCCCTCTTCCCTAAGAATAGGCTATATAGGAGGCACTCTCTACTCTCCCTCCATAATCTCCCCTTCCCACTCTTCCCTTCACCTTATTAGATTAGGGTTTTTTTGCACTCCCTTGGTTGTCGGAGGTTTCATTTACCTTCGGCGACGCTGTTTTGGATTGGCCATCGAGCAACTTATCCAACATCTCCTCCCAGATGAAAATTTTTAAAATCGGTCTTTTCATGGACCACGTAAATTTTACTTTTTAAATCTGAAACTTGAGTTTTGAGATTCAAAATTTCATAATTCATTTGTCCAATCTCCCATTCCAATACTTCGACCTTTCTTCTAGGCATCGACACTTGGATCAAACAGCTATGATACCAATTTGATAGGAAGTTGAATCAATTTCCTTAAAATTAGCAAAAGATAATAAAAAATTTAGGAAGAAGAACACATTCTTACTATTTTTATTATAAGATATATGAAATAAAGTAGTAAGATATACTTGAAACTTCAATTGGATAGGAAGATTCGGTTCTCCCAAATCCTTAGCCGCATGCTAGAGCCAAAATAATCCCTAACTTAAAAAAAAAAACTAGGAAAACAATAATACAATTCTCATATAATCACTTTCATATTAATTTTCCCTCATCCCCTTTTGAAATTGCCTCCTGGGCCCAACTGCAAAAATGAGGCTTGATGATACTTAATTATGGGAGACTTCAGGCTTTGGACTATTTCAAAATTATAGGCAATTCAAGCTAAAGAAAGCTTTGATTATTTTGTAAAAAATATAAGATTTTTATATAAAAAATTAAGATATCTTTTTAATATAAAATAACAATGAAATTTTCGTTTTTAATTAGATAAAATTTAGTTATCTTTTTTCTAAGAACGTAATATTTATTCAATATCCTATATTGAAAATAAATGTTTCTGTCAAAAGTTGCCATTGCCAATGAAAATTTCTCCCGAATATCAAAAAAGCCACAAGCGACCTTTCTTCTGTTGTCGTTTAGATTCAAAGCGTCCCTTTCAATGGTCCCATCCAATCTTTTTGGCTGATTTTGCAAGGCATTTAAGTTGGAATTAATCAAAAGTAGACTTTGATTCTTTCTGTAAGTACAGTTGGATTTTTCATAAAATTTTAGAAATTTAGGAAATATCTTTTTTTTTTTGAATTTTAAACAATAAAATAAATCGCAAACGATGTGCCAAAATTTAAGATTTATTATATGAATCAATTTTCGAATTTTAACCTTTAATTTATTATTCAATCCGAATTTGGAGGATTTACTACGTCCTAAAAAATTCCCAGCTTCCTTCTTTCTTTGTTTTTAATATTTTTATTTATTATTTATTGAATCTTTCTCGATTGTTTAATAGATGAGATAATGAGCAGAACGGCCACACCAATGGCAGACACCACGTGCAGAAACATCTCAGCAGCATCAGCTAGAGAAGGAAAGATGCAGAGGAAATCTTCATCATCTTCTTCCGGTGAAATCTCCATCCCTCTACGCTATCTATTTCAATCAATTCATTCTGAAACAAATGAAGACTACGATACCGTTTTTTTTTTTTGATTTCACCTTTAGCTTACCTGGTTTTCACTTTGTTTTAAAATGGATGAAGTGTTTGTATTTGTAATCTAATTTGATTAAATCAGCTTCAGCTCATCAGTTGCTTTTCTTTACTATATTTGGAGATTAAAATGCCGGGAGTTGAATTTCAGGAGTGTTTGTGAAGCTCTCAGGGATCTTCTTGGTCGGTTTAGTTGCATGGATTTACCAAGTAATTCAACCTCCACCTCCTAAGATTTGTGGAGCATCAAATGCTCCTCCTGTTACATCTCCTAGAATTAAGCTCAGGGATGGCAGGCATCTGGCATACCTAGAATCGGGGGTTCCGAAGGAGAAGGCCAACTATAAGATTATCTTCATCCACGGTTTTGATTCTTGCAGATATGATGTGTTTCCTGTTTCTCAGGAACTAGTGGAGGAATTAGGTATCTATTTACTTTCTTTTGACAGATCTGGATATGGAGAAAGTGATCCTGATCCAAAGAAGACTGTAAAAAGCACAGCACTGGATATTGAAGAACTTGCTGACCAGTTGGGACTTGGTTCTAAGTTCCACATTATGGGTTTCTCCATGGGCGGGGAAATTGCTTGGACCTGTCTGAAATGCATACCTCACAGGTATAATTAGTTGGCTTTCACTCTAGCTTAATTTAATTCCACCATCTTATACAATCTACATAAAGTTTGCAAGAAAATATTTCCCTAAAATAAAGGCCAGAGGGGAGGCAAGCATAAACTTATTGCTGATCCGCAGGAGTTGCAATGAGCGAAGCACAGCAATTTTTGGTTCCAGCAGTGTTGCTTATTATTACCAGTTAACCATCATAATTTAATGATTATATTAGCAAGGAAAATATTTGGTCAGGATATCTGATGCACATTTAGGTTTTATTTGAGACGGCTTTTTTGCTGCTTCTTAAAGCAGTTTTTTAGTAAAAAAATTTTAATTATTGAACTAAAAAACTACTTTTAGAAGCAGCAAGAAAGTCATCCCAAACGAAGCCTTAATCAAAATGAGTTTTTTAACTCACATTAAGCCTCTATCCCACTATATGGGGTCGGCTACATGAATCCTTTTTCTTTATTATGCCCTTTTAAAAGTTAAATTCTCATTTAAATCTAATGAAGAAAGGTCATTTCTAATATTTTCTAACCAAGTCTTTTTAGATCTACTTCTAGCCATCTTAACAAAAGTCAAATCTAATACATCTACTTTCCTAACCCGGTCATTGGAAGGCTGCAATTTTATGTGACCAAACCATCAAAGGCGACTCTCTCTAATCTTATCTTCCACTGGAGCTACTCCAACCTTTTCACATATACCCTAAAAATTTATTTTCATATACATGCAATATAAATTTTTATTAATTAGGCATATATTGGGCTCATCTTAAAAGAAACTTGATTACTATTAAGCTCATACTAATCAAAATTAAATCAGGATGTCCTTGTCTAAATTTTCTCTTACTAGCAATACCTACTTTTCTTTGTTTAAACAATGAAGTCATTGACAAAATTTTGTAGATTCCAAAGAAGAAGTCTCTGACCATGAAAAATAGGTGATGTGAAACTACGAGGAGTTTGTTTAGAAATTTAAAAGAAACGATTAAAGTATTGCTTCTTACGAATTTAAAACTAGCACATAAAAATTAGAGTTATGAATTTAAAATGTTGACTTGCTTAGGCCAAAGAGATGCACTTGAGATAAACCAAAATAGTTCATTCAAGTTCTAGGTGAATTTCATATACAAAGTACAATAACAAAACCCAACGTTTAACAATGAGAATTTCACCTTGGGGCCGTATCACTCAAAGATTGGTGGACTTTTGGCGGAGATAGAAGATCCAAGCGATGAAGGAAGTTACCACTAGAGAAAGGGAGCCAAAGAACCTCGTCGGAGGAAAAGTAGCCGGTGGGGATGGATGTCGTAGGTGACCGTCGATGCTCCAAGTGTGCTTTGAAAGTTGTCGATCGTAGATGCTTGCAAGGATTGGCACGACTCTCTCCAAGTACTCTTCCACGGTGGTTTCGTCTTCGAATCCTACGTCGAAGCACGGCGACCGTAGGACGTTGATACTTCTGTCGGCGTTGAATACTAGCCCCCACTCAAACTCCGGATCCGCCATACATGCTTGGCGTGGAGGATTCTTCAAGGAAAGGGGGAAGTGGCCGGCGGGATTTCCAAGGAGGGAGAGATTCGGACAAGGTGGAAGAGAGGGGAGGCGGGTGCAAGGCGTGAGAGAGGTTAGGTGGGGTGAGGTGGCAAGCAATTTACTAAAATCTGAAGTTAATTCTCAGATTTTAGTAAGATTGGAGGGAAAAATTTGAAAAGAGAATTCAAATTAGGATGGAGTTAAGAGGGGATTTAATGAGCCATTAAAGGGGCTCATTAAAAGGTGGCCGGCGGCATGCTTAGGGAGAAATTAGGGTTAGTCAAATTAAAACTGATTGTAATTTCAGTTTTAAGTAAAGTGGGAGGGAAAATTATCGAGTTCAAATTAGGAGTCCAAAACGGTCAAGGCATTAATGTCGCATTTAATGGGGAATTCTCCATGAGGAGGCCGGCGGCATGCTTGGAAGAGGGAGGGGAAATTGAGGGGAGAGGTTTCTAATTTAGGATGGTGATGTGACGACTCATTCAAGATTTCAATTTAAATTAAATTGAAATTGGAATTTTGTCATAAAAAAAAACTTTCCAAATTTGGGATTCCAAATTAGGAAAGATTTTGAAATTTGAAATTCAAATTTCAAAGTTCAAGATGGCATTGAGATGGGGTGGACGGGGAGGGGAAGGTTGCCGGCAAGAGGGGGTGGCCGGGACCGGGGATGGGGCCGGCGGTGATCCTCCAAGGGGCGGCGGCTATGGGAGTTGGGGAGAATTGGGTGATGTGGTGAAGGAGAAAGTGATGGGAAATTGCAATTAAACGGATAAAATTAACTAACCACGAGCCGCGGACTCTTCCAACGACTGATGGGCCTTGCGATTTGCTCCCCTTGAGCTTTTCCCTTCTCAAGCCCTCATGCAAGATGAAGTAGAAAATAGTACATCAATTTCATTCAAAATATTCATTAGCCTATTACAAAGCATGAGACCCCTATAAATAGGTCTTCAAACAAAAGAAATAAAAGTACTCAAATGCCCCTTGGGCTACAATAAGACATAACTCCCCACAAGGGTAAAATGGGAAAACAGTAAAACAAGACAATAATAATAATAAAATACAAAATGACATCTAGAAGTAGAGGCGCTGAATCGTGGCCGTCGATCTACGGTTTCGCCAGCGATAAACATGTCGGTAGCGTCTGTCGATGTCCTCATCAATAGGACTAGTAGATATTATTATTTATATTCTTCTTTTTGAATGAGTAACTTTTCAATGAGAAATGTAGATCTTCTCATAATACTTTAAATTGACAGATTTCTAAAGATGAATATGTTAAGTCGTGGAGTATAACTTCTATATGTCTTTTAAGAAGCCTTTAAGAACTCCACAATAATAATAAAAAAATGCCATCAATTGGTGGATAAAGCTATATAAAATTTTTGATGGGTTCTATGCTCTTCTGTTTGTTTTATTTGGTCTGATGATTTGAATTGGATTTCACCATATTATGCTATACAATGTGCGACAGGCTTGCAGGAGCGGCAATTGTTGCTCCAGTTTCTAACTACTGGTGGTCTGGATTTCCCCTTAATTTATCCATGGAAGCTTACAACCAACAGGCCATGCAAGACAAATGGGCAGTCGGAGTAGCTCATTATGCTCCTTGGCTGGTGTATTGGTGGAACACTCAGAAATGGTTTCCATCATCAAGCGTCATAGAACATAACTCTAAAATTTTCTCTGCACCGGACTTGAAGCTCTTAGGAAAGTTTGATGCTAGAACTCATTATGTGGTATGCTTCTCAATACTCTGAATTTTTTCCTCTTCCATCAATAATTATAGTGATGATTTTGTAGCCATTTACATCTTTCAATAGTGACAATCATGTAGGCTGTACTTAGTAATGTTATAATCTCTAATAACTGAGAAAATACTGTGGAAAGTAGATATCTATGAACAAGGTAAATATTTATGATTACTGTTTTGTAGGTTCTAATCACTCACATTAAGTTCATGACATTTATTCTGAAATTTGATTCCATTATTGCTGCTTAAGATTTTATGTGAGCCCTGATGATTTTTTTTTAATGTATTTGTATTTCATTCTTATTTGTATTTGTTTTTATTCTCATCTTCAATAGTCTTATCCTAACTCTCTATATCAACTTTATTAAGGCTTTAAGAAGCGGTAAGGGCATGTCCAATGGAACGGCAAACAACCGTTTGCCGTTCTTCCGTTGCTCCAACCGAGCGGCAATTTTGATGCTATTTCATTGCGGATGATCGCACTGTTCATCCGTCATTTATATTTTTTTTAATTTCAAAATTATATAGAATTAAGTATGATAAATAATATATTAGGAATATTCTTTTTCTGGCGTTAGCAAATAGAGTTCGGTTGGAGACAAGTTACTGTATTTTGGTGTATTACTGCATTTTAGAGTGAAAAATGAGTTTTTCGGTTGGAGATGCCTAAGAAAGCTGTCCCAAACGAAGCCTAATTCTCCTTTTATATTCATTCCTACTGAGTTACATGACATATAATGTAGTTGTTGACAGGCACAGATAAGGCAACAAGGAGAATACGAGTCACTCCATCGCGACATGATAGTTGGTTTTGGCAAATGGGAATTTGACCCAATGGATCTCCAGAACCCATTTCCAAGCAAGGAAGGAACTGTTCATTTATGGCATGGAACTGAAGATCTTGTTGTACCTGTTATCTTATCTAGATACATTAGCCAAAAGCTTCGCTGGGTTCAATATCATGAGCTAACTGATGCAGGCCACATGTTTCCTCTGGCTGATGGAATGCCAGATGCCATTGTAAGGAAGCTTCTCTTAGAAGGTTAGCAGAGTTATATCAGCTGCAATGACCTGTATTGTTTCCTTACCTGTATGCTTTCGCCTGGATTTCATATAGTTATTTATAAGAGAAGCAAAGTATGGTATGTTTCTAATTGTCTTTTTCAAAGAAATTTTGGGCTAAAAAACTTCTTTATAAAATAATACGGAAGTTGTCCCAAACGAAGCCTTAGGCTTTGTTTGGGATGGCTTTCTTACTACTTTCTGAATCAGCTTTTTAATATAGCATTTTTAGTTTAAGAAATTTTTGTACTAAAAAGTTGTTTTAGAAAGCAGTAAGAAAGTCGTCCCAAATGAAGTCTTATATTTCGTTTGGGACGGCTTTCTTACTTTTTCATAAAGCAACTTTTTAATACAAAATTAAAATTTTATATTAAAAAGTTGCTTTAAGAAGCAGAAAGAAAGTCGTCCCAAACGAAGCCTTAATGATCACAGATAGAGAGGCTACCATGGAAATAACTATCGAAAATGATGCAAGGGGATTGCACAAAATCTGTGGTTGGAAGGAAGGCTATAAAATGTGCTTGGTTGGCTATTAGGCCATGTGTAGGACCCTCTAAAAGCCTTAGTAAATTAGCCCAAATGGATATGGTTTTAAATAAATTAACTCTAATGGATTGAGGCTAGTTTGTAAACCTATTTATCACTTTAAAAACCTGATATAATAGATATTAATTATCATTAAGAGAATTGAAACAAGCATAAAAAAGCGAGTTAAGGTATGGATCCATAACATCTTATAAACATAAATTGCTCGATAAATAATGTAATTTTATATTATCAATTAGTTTTATCGATTCTATAAATTTTAAGTTTGCTTGAGTCAAATTTTGATTGAGGCGTCATTAATTCAAAAATAACTCATAATTGTTTTTAAGTGATATTCCATTAATTAATTTTTGCCTCAATGCGTATTAGTTGATACATAATTTAAAGTAAACTATAGAGTACTTAAGTACATGCATTTATTAATGTTTACTATATATTAATATTTTAATGTCGACATTCTGATGACGGAGAGTAGATGTATTAGATTTGACTTGTGTTAAGAAATGTGGAGGTTGACCTAAAAAGACTTGGTTAAAAAGTATTAGAAATGACATTTTTTATAAGAATTAAATGAAAATTTGACTCTTAAGTAGACATGATGGAGAAAAAGAATTCATGTAGTCAACCCCATGTAGTATGATAAAGACTTGATGTTGTTATTGTTGCATGTTGTTGTAGTGGGATTAGAGTACTGTTCAAATTGGTTTGACCTAATAATAAATTAGTTAATGTGTTTAATTTCTATATTTGAACTCTTTTGCATGTGGATGAGAATGATTTGTGTGTATAAAAAAAGTTTGCATATGTTCTGAAGTGGGTTAAAGGGTTATTGCTTGTTTGTGAAAATTGAAAAGTTTCCCCTAGAGAGCCTTGACATTGTGTTTTCTAGCACCCAACATTGTACTCTCTGGAATTTAGAAAAAAAAAATGAACTAGCGCCATGGCAGCATGTTTTCAGGCGCCTCACTGCTAGGCTAATTTATGCACTTATAAACATATTCTTCCACTAGCCATTTCATTTGATCATTTTGGGCAATCGGTCAAGAGAGGGAAAGAGAAGGATTTTGAGAGGGGGAGAAGATGATTTGAACCACTTTGAGTCATTTTTAGTTGTCAGCCTGATTCTGAAAGTTGTCTGAATTGAGGTTGATCATATTATGTCTATCTCAATTTTTAAAATACAGAGTTTTTTTCAAATTTTTTTATTAAATTTATATTTCTATTACCAAAAAACAATTTTTAAAATACAGAGTTTTTTTCAAATTTTTTTATTAAATTTATATTTCTATTACCAAAAAACAAAGATAACTTTGCACTGATAAAATTTATATGTTATAAAAATTGAGATTTTAAATATTAAATATTTTGAATATTTTTTTAAAAATTATCTTTTTAATTAAATAGAAAATAACCTTGAACCAGAAAAATAACATTGTAGTATCATTAAAGTCTTGAAACAGTGTTTTGCACGATCCCTAATGGTGAAATTATGAAATAGTACATTTTCGCTTAGTAATGTGTTATGTTGTTTGTCGTTATAACAATTTGAGAAATTTTGCATCAAATTTTTTATGCTTTAATTTTCACACTGCGATGAATTATGTGTTATATTGATTGATTTATTTGAGTCTTGATGTGAAACAAATTTGTTGGGAGATATAAGGGCTAAAATCCTTTGGATTCTATCTGATGCTGAAAATCGTAAACTCTTTGAAATTCATTCTGTTGGGTGTCATAAAGGATCATAATCTTTTTTTTATCTGAAAGAGGGGGAAATCTATTGGGAGTTATAAGGGGCCAAAATGTTTAGATTTTGTTTAGGATTTGAGAAATCTGTTACATTCTGTCCTGTGAAATAAAAGTTCATACGAAATTTCAGTTTATTTAACTGCTCAATATTATTATTTGAATCTTTGGATAATTGCTATGTTGTATTACTTTGCTCAGCACAGTGAATTGTTATATTACATTTGATAATTCTCAGAAAATGTTTAATAAAATAAATATTTGAAAATTTAGATCGGTATGTGGTATGCTAAGCTGTTTAGCTCACCAATATTTTGAATTCAGCTTTCACGACCTAGGAAAGAGAAAGAGCATGTTTAATAGCTGTTTCAAGAATCTAATATGAGTTTGTAGGTATTTCTTCTTTTGATTTTTGCACAGTCATAGCTAATTTTTTTTACTCTAATTTATAACTTTTGTTTATAGTCATGCACTGTGATTGTATATGCATTTTTTATGATAAATGAAAAGCAAATCTTTTTTATTTTTAGCATTTGATGTTATTAGCAACTATGCGTTTATTGTTATTTTTAAGTTGAATTGGAAGAATATTTATGAAAACCTTCCAAAATTTAGATATTGGGATTTGTTTGTTGCAGCGCAACATGATAGGACATGTCCAGTCTGTGAGTCTTATCAGATTAGGTTGTGACATTATAAATAGACTTAGATGAACCTTAATGTCATCTAATTAAAAAAAATCATTGTAAATGGGGACTAACCCAAGTTTGAAAAGGAATTTTTAGGGCATAAGTAAATAGGTTTAATGGCCTGAAAACCCCATATGATACTGTTGACCTTGAAATTGTCAAAACCTTGGTCAAAGGAGTTGAATTGGTCAAATTGACCAAGCTAAGCCCCAAGACCACCTTCTTTGGGTTCCATGGGTCATACCAAGTCTCTTGATCTCATACCCATGCCCTGAGCTAACCTGGTTGACCCAAATTGATCCAAACCCCTTTTATTTGATCTCAACCCAATTTCATGGCTTCTAGGCTCAATCTATCACCTCCCTTGGGTTCCATGGGTCAGACCAAGTTCATTGAGCTCAGACCCGTGTCTTGGGTCAACATGGTTGACCAAGTCAACCTAGGTTGACCCATTGAGCCCTAATGAGTCAGTTCAAGTTCTAACTCATTCCAAGCCCTATTCTTGGACTCAACCCACACCCTTATACTCATTGTATTAGGTTGACTAAGTCAACCCTTGACTTGGTCAACCCAAGTCTTAAATGGGTCAAATTTGACCTATTAAGGTCAAAATCAACATATTTAATGCATTCACTTATTCCAAATCTTGCCTTGAGCCAAATCCCGTCTAATTCAACTTAATTTCCTCCAAATCAAGTTTTGATTTGATCCTAGCCGCCCATATTGGGTCTAAGGCTTTAAATAGGGGTATTAAGGCTAACTTAGAAGGATATCTGACATTCTATTCTCCCTACAATCCCTCTCAAGCCGAATTCTTTGGTACTTGAGCTCTCATAATTCTCCTCCACATATACCTTAGTAGGTGGAAGGAAAAAAGAGGCGGTAGTGCCACATCAAATTTTTGGGGGATTTTAGTTTTAGCATATGCTCAAATGAACTCTAACAATCCTTTGAATTATATATATATTCATTTAGTTATATGTCTACAAATTTTGAAGCTCAAATAATTTTTAGAAGTTTTAATTATTATTTTGAATTAGCTCTTTGAGATTGGTTAAGTTTGAATTTATGATTTTGACATTATTGGATTAGTCTTGAAGAAATGATTTTTGTCTGTCATAATTTTGTTGGAACTTTAGTCCAAATAGCTTCTAAAAATTATTGAATTAATATTAAGTGATCTATTGATCTAAAAATGCACAAAAAATCATCCTCAATCAAATTTATTTTATGAGCAATATCAATTACAAAGATTGCTAGACAATTAAAAATGTATCCATATTTTTACAAGGAATTCCCTTATAGCATTAACCATTTCTTGTTGAATAGGTTGATATAAATCAAATAAATTTAAATTTACCTTTTGTTTATTATTAGTCATATTTAGTAAAAAAATGTTAAAAGTGCGATAACAAAATTTTACTAATAAGAATGAGTAGAAAAAAAAGAGGACAATGAATGAAGTCAAAGAGTGAGAAACTCTTAGATTTTATTAGATTTTTAGAAACAATGAAGTTGATGTCAATTATTTCATGTGCCAAGTTCACCCTTTGACTCCTATTTATAGGTTTTGATTAAGATGCAACACTACTAAAAATAGTACATATGAGCAATATAAATAGAATTGCTTAACAAAGCTTAACACATACTTTTTGTAAAATAAATGAACTTAAGTAGCCTATAACAATTTGATTAAATACAGAGCTTATATTGACTTCTAAGGACGAGTTCAACAAAAGTCTTCTTCTACTTCACCTGTGTTTGTGAGTTTTGTTATCGACTCTATCTAAGGCTAGCAAGAAGCTTTGAAGCTTAGCACAAGTTTATTTGGCGAGTTGGGCAAATATAATTTGACAGCTTTGATTATTCTCTGGGTCGAGTATATGTTAGTTATATAGCTTTGGATGACCTGAACTCGATGGCAATGTTGCAATGTTCTTTAGTGACTTTCATGAATTGATCATTCTTCATTGGACAACTAGCCTTGAATTATGTTCATGTTAATCAATAAGACTCCATAAAATAAATTTAGATTCATAAATTTTGTCTCTTTGAATATGTTCATAAGTGAATAAGAGAATAAAATATTGAAATTGGTCTTGATGATTACATCAATTATAATTGATTATATTGATTTGATCTTTCATCAAAATAAAGTCTAAAAATATGGGCTTGATGCAAGCCTTCTAAGTATTTCCTTAGATATCTATTCATATTCTTCTTTAGCACTGCTCTTTAAATGTTCCCTTCTATTGTTAAGAGTAAGCATTCTGCCAACTTCAAAGTTGGAAACACTCGAGATCAATATATATTTTCTTTCATTAAAGAACCATAAGAAGGTGAAGGCTTAACAAAAGATGGAGTACATAGAAATGATGCTTGATTACAAGTCACCTCTTGTAAAACCCTTAAAAAGCTGATTTTTTTTAGTGCAGTTCGTCCGTACGATCGTCTGTACGAACTGGATTTAGTACGGGACGAACTGAAGAAATTTGTGAAGAATCTGTCATTTTCGTTTGTACGAACCTGGAGCCGTCGGGACGATCGTCTGGACGAAAAATTTCCAGAGCCCTGTCGTCTGGGGATGATAATTAATTTTCGTCTGGACGAAATTTTCTGAGCATGGATCGTCCGGGACGATCAGTCTGGATATATATAGGAATTGAGATATTTTTGGATTATTTTTGAAGAGAGAGATAAGGCAGGAGAGAGAAAGAGAAGGAAAGAGAAGAGGAAGCTTGGTTTTGGAGCCCGCGGAGCGCTTTTCGTCCGACGACGTAGTTGGAGGATTTGTTTATCTCGCGGTAAGGACTACGAATCCTATTTATGTTTTCAGAGATATTGATTTTTGATCGAGTTGTGCACTGTTTTGTATTTTCGTAATTGAATTTTGGACCCGGTTTTGTATTGACACAACTTTCACCGCACAACTTTTGGTATGTTATAGATATGACTATTGTACACGATTTGAGTATTTTCTATGATGATTTTACCGGTCGGAATTGGTTCTACGTGATTTTAATCGAATAGAAAAATATCAGGATGTTTATTGATATTGATTCAGTAGAAGAATAGTCTTATATTGTTGTCGTGAACGTTCTATTGTAATTTGGTGAATTGTGATTTTGCAGGATTTTTGTGTAAATTTGATAGACTGCCGTTACTCTGCCCGATTTTCGTAGTTTTTCTGATTTGTCTGAAATTGATAGATTAGACTGATGTGCATATGGATATTGATGTAATTGCTTTATATTGTTATTATATGGACTATTGAATTGATTATTGACTATTGACTATTGACTTGATTATTGATACTGAAACACAAGTGGAACCTGGTTGAACGTTGGTTGGAGATTGAATTGACCTGTACAGGATGGTGGGCCGACGGGCTTTCCTTTAAACCATTGATCATTGATATAACGATTGGGAGTCATAAGGGGTTTATAGATATGCCGACGGGCGGCCGACGGGCAATAGAGTGACGACTCTTTTTATTGAAACCAACATATGGATATCTACAACAGCAATATGGATTCTACAACAGCAACATAGCCAGTTGATTGTACTTGTTCAGTATTATCGTATTGAATGCATGTTTACTGTATTGACTTACGGATTTATTGCTTTATCGATTTCTGCTTTATTGATTTGATCGGATTGATTACCGAGCATTGATACTACTGAACATTGATATTGATATGGATGGATATAGATATCAAATTGATTCATTGATGCTATGGATATGGATATTATAGATTTATTGATACTGCTTATAGACTCATTGATACTATTGATTCTGCATTGTATTGATTGCTACATTTGAATTATTGATAGGATATCGTATTGCTTTTCCGTTTGATTTTATCGACTTGATAGTATAGATTAGATTTGATTTGATTTGATTGATTGATTTGACGGATTGATTTGACGGACGGATTGACTGATTTGACGGATCGATTGATTTTCTACTGTGTACGGATTTCTTCGAGATTGACGTGGATTGATTGAGCTTGGTTTATTGATTTGCTTGCTACTGCATTGACTACTGATTTGATTTCCGCTGCATAGACTCATTGACCATTGACTGATATGGATTTGATTGACTGACACGCATATTGATAGCATCGCCGTGCTTTAATTTCAGTTATAGGTATTAGGTGACCTGCTGGGCTTTGTAAAGCTCATTATATGTGGTTGATATTTTCAGGTCAGGGCAAGGGAGCAGAAGATAGGAATTGATCCGGATCTTCAGGTTTTTGTTCTTTTGGTCGATTGGGAATCTTTTTGTACTCAGGACATGATAGATTTCTTTACTTGTATTGATAGTATAGTTCCTGAGTATTGCACATGGACTTTTGGTGATATGAATCGACTTGTATATTGATGTTTTAAATTTATGGATGTTTGTTAGATTGTTAATTGAAGGTTTTAGATAGCTCTGGTAAATTGTTCGAGTAATTGATTGACATTCTTTCCAAGTTTGATCTTGGGGCATCACAGTTGGTATCAGAGCAGTGTTATTGGAAGAATGGATTGTTACCAGAGTTATAGGTTTGGATTGAGAATTGGGTAGATTGGGTAGTTTTAAGAGCATCATTGGCATACATCGTTGCATGTGTGTATCATTTGTTCTGAATTGTGCAGGTGAAAAGATATGGATCCTCCAGCAGAATCAAGTATACTAAATGAGCAACACAGCGCAGCTCCAGTACATTCAGAGAGTATGATGCAGTTGGCTACTGCGATAGCACATGTTATGGGTGATGCGCAGAGCAAGATGAGTGGGAGCAAAGAAGAAGAGGCAGACAGACACTTGCAGATGTTTCATAAACTGAAGCCTCTGTTGTTCAAAGGGGCTGTGGGACCCCAGGCTGCTGAGGATTGGATCATGAGGGTGGAAAAGATTTTTGACAGCATGCAGTGTCCGGGAAATCGAAAGGTACCATTGGCTGTGTTCCTGTTTGAGGGTGAGGCAGAGAGATGGTGGATCGGACAGCAGAGAGAGAAATTCCAAGAGAAGACTAATGCTGAGATCTCCTGGGATGAGTTCACTGCAGTGTTCAGGATGTGGTTTGTACCACCGTCAGCTCAGCGACAGATGCAGGAAGCTTTTATGAGATTAGAACAAGGCCGCAAGTCAGTGATGCAGTACGAGGCCGAATTTACTGCACTTGCGAGGTATGCTGCTCATCTGATTCCTATTACCGAAGAGAAGTGCTATAGATTCCTGCACGGATTGAACAGAGAGCTGAGACACCCACTTGTACCCTTTCAGATCCATGAGTTTTCTGAGCTAGTGGAGCGGGCCAGATTGATAGAGATTGATTTGGCGACACCGGTATCGAGGTACGAGGATACCAGGAGGAGGAGAGATGAGGTACGACGAGATGATTCTGGTAGAGACAGAGATAGAGAGAAAAGAAGCAGGTACGAGGGCTCGAAGGGATCTGCATCGGGATCTACATCGCGATCTGCATCGGTAGTATCGTCTAGTAGTTCTGGAGTGTGCATTCACTGTGGTAGACGACATGCAGGTCGGTGCTACCTGTTGACGGGGCAGTGTTTTCACTGTGGACAGCAAGGGCACAGAGCAGCAGATTGTCCTCAGAAAGGACTGGGTGGAAGGACTGATTCTGGCACGGGTACAGGACAGCAGAGGACTGTTGGCTCGAGGGCTTACAGTGAGAGATCAGGGAACCGGATGGATGATAGGGCTGTCAGAGATCAGAGGGAGACAGTTGCGCCACGACCTCCTACACTCCCTCCAGTGGTGCCACGCATCTACAGTCTACAGAGTTTACATCATCGTGAGGATCAACAACGACCAGAAGGTTCTACTGGTAAGATTGATTTGACTAACCGATTGATATTGACATTTGATCATGCATATTGAATGACATGTGATTGAATGCATTGAATGTTGTATGGATTCCGACGAGTTTTGATTTTGATTTTGATTCGATTTGATTTCGATTTGAAATTTGATTGGACGGATTTGCTTTGTATCGATTTTGCATTCGATCCCTTAAGGGAAATGTCGAGGACGACATTTTTTTTTAAGGTGGGTAGATTGTAAAACCCTTAAAAAGCTGATTTTTTTTAGTGCAGTTCGTCCGTACGATCGTCTGTACGAACTGGATTTAGTACGGGACGAACTGAAGAAATTTGTGAAGAATCTGTCATTTTCGTCTGTACGAACCTGGAGCAGTCGGGACGATCGTCTGGACGAAAAATTTCCAGAGCCCTGTCGTCTGGGGACGATAATTAATTTTCGTTTGGACGAAATTTTCTGAGTATGGATCGTCCGGGACGAAGTGCGATCGTCCGGGACGATCAGTCTGGATATATATAGGAATTGAGATATTTTTGGATTATTTTTGAAGAGAGAGATAAGGCAGGAGAGAGAAAGAGAAGGAAAGAGAAGAGGAAGCTTGGTTTTGGAGCCCGCGGAGCGCTTTTTGTCCGACGACGTAGTTGGAGGATTTGTTTATCTCGCGGTAAGGACTCCGAATCCTATTTCTGTTTTCAGAGATATTGATTTTTGATCGAGTTGTGCACTGTTTTATATTTTCGTAATCGAATTTTGGACCCGGTTTTGTATTGACACAACTTTCACCGCACAACTTTTGGTATGTTATAGATATTACTATTGTACACGATTTGAGTATTTTCTATGATGATTTTACCAGTCGGAATTGGTTCTACGTGATTTTAATCGAATAGAAAAATATCAAGATGTTTATTGATATTGATTCAGTAGAAGAATAGTCTTATATTGTTGTCGTGAACGTTCTATTGTAATTTGGTGAATTGTGATTTTGCAGGATTTTTGTGTAAATTTGATAGACTGCCGTTACTCTGCCCGATTTTCGTAGTTTTTCTGATTTGTCTGAAATTGATAGATTAGACTGATGTGCATATGGATATTGATGTAATTGCTTTATATTGTTATTATATGGACTATTGAATTGATTATTGACTATTGACTATTGACTTGATTATTGATACTGAAACACAAGTGGAACCTGGTTGAACGTTGGTTGGAGATTGAATTGACCTGTACAGGATGGTGGGCCGACGGGCTTTCCTTTAAACCATTGATCATTGATATAACGATTGGGAGTCATAAGGGGTTTATAGATATGCCGACGGGCGGCCGACGGGCAATAGAGTGACGACTCTTTTTATTGAAACCAACATATGGATATCTACAACAGTAATATGGATTCTACAATAGCAACATAGCCAGTTGATTGTACTTGTTCAGTATTATCGTATTGAATGCATGTTTACTGTATTGACTTACGGATTTATTGCTTTATCGATTTCTGCTTTATTGATTTGATCGGATTTACTGTATCGTACGATTTCATTGATTTCATCGATTGATTACCGAGCATTGATACTACTGAGCATTGATATTGATATGGATGGATATAGATATCGCATTGATTCATTGATGCTATGGATATGTATATTATAGATTTATTGATACTGCTTATAGACTCATTGATACTATTGATTCTGCATTGTATTGATTGCTACATTTGAATTATTGATAGGATATCATATTGCTTTTCCGTTTGATTTTATCGACTTGATAGTATAGATTAGATTTGATTTGATTGATTGATTTGACGGATTGATTTGACGGACGGATTGACTGATTTGACGGATCGATTGATTTTCTACTGTGTACGGATTTCTTCGAGATTGACGTGGATTGATTGAGCTTGGTTTATTGATTTGCTTGCTACTGCATTGACTACTGATTTGATTTCCGCTGCATAGACTCATTGACCATTGACTGATATGGATTTGATTGATTGACACGCATATTGATAGCATCGCCGTGCTTTGATTTCAGTTATAGGTATTAGGTGACCTGCTGGGCTTTGTAAAGCTCATTATATGTGGTTGATATTTTCAGGTCAGGGCAAGGGAGCAGAAGATAGGAATTGATCCGGATCTTCAGGTTTTTGTTCTTTTGGTCGATTGGGAATCTTTTTGTACTCAGGACAGGATAGATTTCTTTACTTGTATTGATAGTATAGTTCCTGAGTATTGCACATGGACTTTTGGTGATATGAATCGACTTGTATATTGATGTTTTAAATTTATGGATATTTGTTAGATTGTTAATTGAAGGTTTTAGATAGCTCTGGTAAATTGTTCGAATAATTGATTGACATTCTTTCCAAGTTTGATCTTGGGGCATCACACCTCTCAATCGGATTACATTAGAACCTAGCTAGCAAGGTAAGGAAATAGAAGACTTCAAGGTTCTAATTAATCTTATGGTTTTAATGAATCCTACTCCCGAGCAAGTTGATCAAGAATCTTTGATTGAAAGGGCAAATGTTAAGAAATATGTCAATGAATGACAACCAAATAATATCTTTTTGACTGTATCAGACAAATTGTTATAAGATTTTTCATAAATGAGCTCTTAAGTAAGGCTCAAGATAAGATTGCCACTTCACTGAATTCATTTGACTTTTTAAGAGAAAAAAACATGAAGCAATTTCAAATCATTCCTTTTAAATTCACATGATGTCCCTAAATACGTTCAATGTTCTCTCTCTTTATCAATAGTTCTTTATTTCTAATTTTCTCTATAACTTCAATTTGTTTGAAATGGGTGTTGCTATGTGAAGGAATCGTGAGGTGTTCATAAAGTTTGAATTCTCACATGTCCTAAAGACATTCAATGTTCTCTCTCTTTATCAATAGTTCTTTATTTCTAATTTTCTCTATAACTTCAATTTGTTTGAAATGGGTGTTGCTATGTGAAGGAATGGTGAGGTGTTCATAAAGTTTGAATTCTCACAGGGTTCTTCCATAACACTACTTTGGTAAATTTTTTTTTTAAGGTTTTATACAATAAAAATGACGAAAATTTCATTATTATTGTTCTAAATGATAGTGAGCATCCTAATTCATTTTTTTATTATGATAAATATTTTATCGAGATTAATTTTGACTCGACCTTTGAAATTTTTTATGCTAACAGATTACCAACATCGTTAAAGACTATGATGTCATCCATGCTCAAATGATAAATTCATTTAGAAGCTCATTTTTTTCATAGTTTACATAATCATAGAAGGCACTCTATGATAGTGTTAAAAGACATTTATAATTAATGACTTCATATGAACATTTATTTTAACATCCCCTAACACCATTATAACATGCATTATAAAAACATTCTTTGATATATATTAAAAGCCTAATAAGGTACATAAAATGTACATTTTTTTAATTTAAGGATGTTAGAAGGAGATTTAATCACATATTACATAAACAGTTTAGCTCAATCACAAGCCAATTAAGCTCCATGAATTTCAAATTTAACAATATAATTTATACCTTATGCTTGCTCTCAACATTACTTAGGAGTTCTCAAAATATTTTAATAATCACCAATAGCTCATATGGATCATTCACCATGAAGCTCGGTGATGTCAATGATCTTGTTCATAACAAGGATAACATACAATTAGAGATAGTTGGAGGTACACCGCTTTTTTATCTAGATGTTGATAATATGAATACACATCAAAATAATTTGTCATAATAAATAGGGAGAATAATCAAAATCTTATTGGAATAACTAATAATTAAATTATAAAAAAAAGCAAAATTTTCAATTGCCTAAGTGGATATTAGTACATTGGCAAGCCTAGCCATGCAATGAATAAATGAATGAAAAAAGTTCGAAGAAGGGATTAAAAGACAAACAACAAATATTGTCATGGAAGTAAAAAATGATTCACCGATACTTAATGTTGACACTCTAATGAAAGCATAAATATTGTGAGTCTTTCCATTTTTCTTCAAGAAAATATGTAATGATAAGCTTTTGCACATACAATTAAATTAAAGTGTCCTCTGTTGATGGCAAATCCTTAAATTTTATGGGTATTGGAGAAGTGATAATCAAGATAATAAATAGAAACAATTGAAAGATGAATGAAGTCAAATGCATCCCTAGCTTGAGGAGAAACTAAATCTTTATTAGATAACTAGTTGTATAATGTTATCATGCCTCTTTTAATGTTTGTACTAGCAAAATGGCAAAACGGGCCTTAGTGATTACCCGGGCCAATATGAATGACATTTTTTTACATCACCAACACAAAAATATCAGGATTCACAATAAATGCAAAGGCATATTAAAATCTATAGTATCAAAGATCGGACCATATAAATGTGCTAGAAAGTTTAAAGATTCTCCATGTCAAAGATAAATTTCAAGGTTGAAAGTTTATTGAATCAACCTTATGCCAATATCAAATCATAGGAAAATAAATATGAGTTAATTTTTTAAGGGCTCGAGAGAATTAAATACCAAAAGATTTGAGTTGGTACTGACAAACTCATATTGGTCATTCCCTATCACTTGTTTAACATATTCACTATACTACATCAACTTCATATATGACAACATTATCTAGTTATGTGTTTATTTTATTAAAAATAAATAAGATTTCTTCTTAATTATTTTTTTAATGAATTAAGAAAGCCTAACATAAATACACACCATAACTAAAATGTGCAATATACTTTTTTTGTAAAGCAATTTATATTAAAATAATATATATATATATATATATTTATAGGATATTATTTCCTCTAACTAAGCTAATAAAAAATAATCTAATGCTGATCATTATAGTAATATAATATATATGATTTGAACAAATGGATGTCAACCATGTTGGCACAAAGGGAGACATTTGCATGGCCCAATATGAAGGCTTCATTGCACATAGAAAAGAAAGTATATTCTTCAAACTCAATAAAGTCTCTTTTGCTTAAAACAAGCCCCTCATTAAAGTTATTAAAAGTTTGATGACTTCACATATAAGATTGACTTTCACAAATATAATGTTGATCATTGATACTATATAAATGATACTAGAAAATAATGTATTATCTTTCTTTTATAATAATGCTTATTTATTACAAGGGCTCACATCAAAAGAATTCATGTTTTGAAAAGCTTATTGTAAAAGAAAATTGATATGAAGACTTTGGGAATCCAAAAAATATTGTTAAAATGTGAATAAATTATGACAAAGTATATATATATATATATATATGATAAATTCAAAATAATGAAAGCAATATGGTGAGTACACCTCTTGCAAGCACTTTATACTCTAAAAAAATAGTCCAAAGATATATGCACGGGTTTGCATAAAATCAAACATTTTATGGTGGGAGAAATTAGTTTATTTGTCAAATCAAAGAAAATAATACTAAGAGACTAATAAATTGATTTAGGAGTGTCAAAACAGGTCAACATGTCAGGTTTGGATCCAACCCGAATTGACCCGTGTCCAAACGAGTTGACCCTAATCCGATACGGTTTTACAAATAGATCAAGTTTTCCAACCGGAACCTAACCCGTGCGGGTTATGGGTTGACCCACATGTGAAGCGGGTACGATGCACTAGTCAGATTGGCAGACGCGGATCGAATGGACGCGGCTGACCGTTGGCAGGTGCGATGCGTCGATCCTGACCGAGCGGTGCGAACTACCAGTTATTACGAGATTATGAGCATGACACGCGGGATCAAGCTCGGGTGAAGCGATTGGCAGGTGTGGGGTCTGTGGGCAGGATCGAGCGCAACAGAGGATTTCAGATTTCCATTAATAAGTACTAATAGATATATGTACATTTTATGTGGCATCACCATTAATTTGGTGTCATAGTTATATAACATAATTATATTATCAACAATCAAAGCTAAATATATGTCTTATTAAAGACAAAAAGAGTTGTTTTGACTGAATATTCAATTGATATCATCATTTGCTCTAAAGTTTAATTTGCTAAATGCAATTATAAATTTTATATAAAATTGAATTATCTTGTTTAGAAATTTAAATATTAAATTTATTATTCTAACTCATTTTTTGTTATAAAATTTAATTAAAATAAATAATGCACGTAATTTTTTGTTATAACAGTAATGATATTACTATTAATAGTATTATCGTTATTATTAGCCTGTTAGGAGTTTAAGCCACCACTAATATTCGGGCTGCTCCGATGAAGGCTCGGAGGGTCCATTTGTTCTTTGGCAACCGCGTACGCTTCCACGAAATTAGCTGTTCAGCCGGCGAATTCGGATCTGATCCGAGCCCGTTCTCCAGAGAATGCTGGTTGATGATGCAAATCTAAGGAATAGCCCAGCTGTGCGGGCGAGCTAGGTTTTCGCGCTCCGTTCTTAGGCTCTCTCTGTCCTTAATTAGGGTTCCCTTTCTTCCTAAAATCTCCATCTTCAATCTCTTCTTCTCTTTAAAAAGTTCGTTTTTGCATCTTCTTTGCGTTCCGCAACCGTTTGTTATGGTCGCGGGGTCGGTGTGAGGGCTTGGAACTCGTTTTATTTGGGCGGTGGCATTGTCTGGTTAGTCTATATCTTCTTGTTGTTTTCATTGTTCTGATTGTTGCATCTTGTTTCTCTTCTTGGGTTGACTCGGGAGTTCAAGATCTTTTGGCCCATTTGCCATCGGGTGTACAGCTCGTTTGGTGCCAAATTTACAATTTGGTTAACTGAGCTGCTTTTGGGTTTTTACCGTCTTTAATTCCTCTGTCTTTCTCCCGAGCTTACTCTTGCCCCGTCTTTTACCCGCTGCTATCCATTTTGAAGCCTGTACTATCTCTTTTGGCTGCAAGTTTTGTCATCATTTAACGGTGTAATTCAATATCAGTTTATTGAATTGCCGCCATTATTGTCTGTCTACTGGGCTTGTCAGCGTGTTTTAGGTATATCATTAGTTTCAATTTGTTGTGTTGTAGGATTTCGGTCAATTGTATATATTCCATCTCCGCTTGATTACTTTCATTGGGAAAGTGTGAGTACGGATATTCGATTTGGACATCATTTGTTATGATTGCTGGAGTGTGAAATGGTGGGCAGCACAAGAGCCGAATTGGCTTCCAGCAGTCTGGATGGACCGGCCTTTGCTTCTGGTTATCCAAGTGGGCCGAGGGGCTCTTACAGCAGTCCTAGTTTGGAGCGGTCAGGTAGCTTTCGAGAGAGCCTTGAGAATCGCTTGATGGCGTCAGCTTCAGGTACATCCAGGAATGCGTCTGCATCATTGGACATCCCTTCATTATCACAATATTTGCCACTGGAGCCTTTCTCAACAAGTGAGCTAAATCTCAAGTACAGCCGCCAAGGGGAGCTAAGAAGGGCCCTTGGTGTCTCAGTTGAGGAACATTCGTTTGGTTCCTTGCAGTCTAAGACCCTTCCACAGATAGCATCGGAGGACTTGAAGCGTTTCAAAGCTAGTGTGCTAGAGACGTCCAATAGAGCCAGGTAATTCTCTACCAGATCCTTTTTATCCTGTTAGAAATCATTTATATGAAATCATTCAATTTTTTCCAAGTCATTGCAAAATTTCAATCCGATATCCTTGTTAGATTGCCTGTGTCGTTATGTGCTTGTGAAAAAAAAAAAAAAAAACTCTTTTTCTTGGTAGAAAATCTTTCTTCATTACAAAAAACAGTTTCTCCATGTTGTAAATCTAGTTTATCGTTGTGGTCATCAGGGACAGAGCAAAGTTATTGCAAGAATCCATTTTGAAATTGGATAAATATCGTAACATTGTTACAAAAAGACGGTCTCGCAATGAGGCTCAAACAAGTGAAAAGCCTGGTAGTTCAAATTTGTTGAAGATGGGAAGCCAAATTCATCAGAGCAATTCAGATATTGCCAATGTGAGGCAGGAAGAAAGGACAAAGCTTGCCATTCCAAATAGACGTGTTCGCTCTTCTATGGCGGAAGTACGGGTTTGTATTTTTTTTTAAATATTAGGCTTCATGTTTTGCTTGCTCTAAAGTTTGAGGCCTTTGGACTTCTCTGGGATGTTTCTAGTATTCAAAGTTGCTCGTGTACAACCAGCGATTTTGATATCTTTATTCACTTTATAATTTTTCTTGAGCTTTATGTTGACTGAGCTCTAAGTTATAGTAAGTTATAGTATTAGTTCTTAAAACTAAAAGCACAGATTGTTCATTTTCTTTTCAAGATTCTTTCTCTGAGTTTTTTTTTGTTTGTCATCTGAGCGATGAAATGAGATTTAGGCATCATCATTGTTTTAAAATTTTCTATGTTAATTGTTTCAGTCTGATGGTCGGAGTTCTATTCCGGCAAGACAGGGTGCAGCCATGGATAAGGATAAAAACATGCTTTTTGAAAAGGAAAAATCTATGCTTAGGGTGTGCAATGGGGGACCAATGTCCAGTGAAGACAGGATACGTGGACTACCTACTGGAGGGGATGGATGGGAGAAGAAACTCAAACGAAAGCGTTCTGTCGGTACAATGGGCACTAGGATTCCAGATGGGGAGAGAGAGCTTAAACATACAATTCAATCAAGGCCTAATACCGAGCCCCGTTCTCGCCCCCCTGATGGCAATGGATTTAGGTAATTTCAATGCTTTGTCATCACATTTGTTGCATTTCATATTAAGATATTCTCGATAGTAATTTTATTTGACAAAGCAAATAGTTTCTTCTGACTAGTTGACTGGGTTTGAAATTTAGTTTTTGCTTGCATGGCCAACAAACATAGCGCATGATTCTCTTATGAAAGCATTACTCCAGTCTCATTTTTTTTAATATTTCATTGTGTTATTTGGTTACAGTGAACACCGATCGCTTTATTTATTATGATTCAAAACTTAATATTTGATTGAGCATATTAGGAAAATGCTCACAACTGATCAACAGAGTAAACTGAATCGAGTATATTAGAAAAAATCTCACAAAGTATTAAAAGAGTAAACTAATTTGAGCAGGAATGTGGATATATATATATATATATATATATATATATATATATATATATATATATATATATATATATATATATATATATATATATATATATATATATATATTAATTCACAAAGATGCTGTTCTTTGTGGAGGAACATGAACTTTTGTTTTGAATTTATTCGGCTAAGGAACATTGACCTCAAGAAATAATAATAATAATAATAAAATTACTATTTATTTTGTTGCAAAGTGTAGTTAAAGTAAACTTTGTTCATATAATTTTATTTTTTATGTATCTGATTTACTATAAAAGTGCTTTTACTCGGCTCATTTTTTTGCTCAATTTCTTCTCAAAACTATAGGGGCATAGTTATCAATAGTGCATACCATAGCTCATAGCTTAGTGAGTTGCATTTCCTATGCTTTTGGTATAGCAAGACGTGTGTGGAGAAAATAGCATGATATGTCTATTTATGTATCCTACATAGTGTGCTATTTTTTCAGTTTGGTACTTGCTTCTGTTTAATTGTTTTGAAGAGTTCTTTGCAGAAGCTAGTGTTGTGTATTAAAGTATCTATAGCATTCAAGATCGATCTAGAGGAAAATAAATTAATTCTTCATCTAGGCAGGCATATTTGTGGATGACATAATAATTATGATGCTGATAAGAAGATTATGATTTAGGAGATGAAAATGATGGAGGTAAGACTAATTTTGTATGCGATAATGATTCTTAGGATACCTAGTTTAAGCTTTTGATGAATGTAGGATTTATAAACAACATGCTTCTATTTTTTGGACTCATGCACCAAATTTTAGTATTTTGTCCAAATATCATGCATTGCTACAACCATCATAGTTTGCAAATTTAATTTCTCTGTTTGTCATGATGGTTGATATTTCTATCTGATTCTCTATTGTTAAATTGCATATATGTTAAAACAATTTTATGTCCTATTATAGCGCATTGACCGTGTATGTTTTTTTTTGTCTAGGATATTTATTTCTCTTAATTTGTCGGATTATTACTAATTATTTATGTTTTCTTTTATTTGCATTATTTTTTTAAATAACACATGCTGAGCTATGCGCTATGGCTCATGGAGAATCTTGTGCTTTAATCTGCTATCTGATATTGGGAATTATGAGCTTGTTTAATACTGTGAAGAATTTGTATGCAGATCAATCAAACCTTAAAAGTAGTAGCACATTTATTAGGTTGAAATTCTTATTCATTCCAACAAGTTTGTCTATGTTGAAGTGGCGTTGAATAAATGTTAAATTATTTTAGTGGAAATTTGTCACACCTTAAAGTGTCTTTGACATGGTGTCATAGAGTGCAGTGTTGGTAATCTCTTGTTTGAATGGCAGATCTAACTTTGAACTACATTAAAGCGCTAGTCAATATAGTTTGAGATAGTTCTGATTACATTATTTAACCAATCATGCAGAAGTGGATCGGCTAACGGAGTTGTTGGAAGTAGCAAGATTGACAACAATTCTCAGCTATCTGGTAATAGCTCTCGCGGAATGACCAGGACTGAACTAGAGAATGGATCTCTTCCAACTGATCGAAGGGATCGCATTATTGGACTTGACAAGGAGAGGATCATGGCTAAGGGAAGCAACAAGTAAGCATTGTTTAATTTATTTGTTTCATTATTTTTCATATGTGCTTTCAGCATTTCTATCCCCTACTGTATTGTCTTGTGAAAGCTAAATTATCTAGGTTAATGATGTTGTACTTGTAAGATTTTTAGTTGGTGGGATACATTTTAGCATGCACCGCCTTTCTAGAAGACAACGAGATGCTCTGTGCATCTTTTTCTTAGTTCTCCTAAGCATGAATCTCATTTTTCATTTTTCAGTTTGTACATAGTTATGTATTGTGAGCATACTTCCCATTCTATTTACCGGTTTATGTTAACATAAATTTGCTAAAGTGTTGACTCTTCGCATATTTTTGTTTATTAGACTTTAAGTAATAATTAGTCATCTGTTTAGAACAAATTATGGTGGATTTTATGTCTTCTTTAAAGTCAATCAAAGTTTTATCTTTTTAAGTTGGCATGAAATAAAAGTAGTATATCTTGTAGTCTGGCTAGCTGAGGTTTGTTTCTTCGTGTAAGAAGGATTAGGTGCTAATGCCAGTTAATTGAATTCGTTCACCCTTCAAATCTGATTGTTAAATGTTAGAAATTTAAAAAGTACAGTAGCCCCATAAAACCAAATGGCAGAAAAAATGTGAAAGGTCTCAGCTTTGCATTGATTTGTGTAGATTGGATTTCTTTATTATTCCTTCTCTATTTTATTTCTCAGCATGAATGCTTTACTTGAATTTCAGGTTAAATAACCGTGAGGATGCTCAACCAGAAAGTCAAAGTCCTCTAGCAAAAGGCAAAGCCTCTAGGGCACCACGAACTGGTTCTGCCACTTCAGTCGGTGCACCGAATTATCCCCGTTTATCTGGAGGTATTGAAGGATGGGAGCATTCTGCGTGTTTGAACAAAGTGCAACCTTTGAGCAGCCCTGTCAATCGGAAACGCCCATTGCCTACAGGATCATCATCACCACCTGTTACTCAATGGGTGGGTCAACGGCCCCAAAAGATATCCCGCACAAGAAGGGCAAATGTGGTTTCTCCTGTGTCAAATTTTGATGATGTTCAAGCTTTTTCTGAAGGTTTTGTTGCTCCTGATGTTGGAGCTAGGCTATCATCTGTGGATTCTGGCAGCTCCTTAAATTCAAGGGTGGCTGCTAATGGCAGTCATCAGTTGAAAATTAGGCTCGAAAATGTTCCTTCTCCTGCTGGATTATCAGAAAGTGAGGAATCAGGTGTTATTGAGAATAAAAGAGAGAAAGGAGGAGATAATTGTGAGGTAGAGGATGGGCATCCAAATGTACCTCTTAAAGTGTCGGATTTCAGTTTACCTATGAAAAAGAACAAGATTCGTACAAAAGAAGAAATTGGAGATGGTGTACGGAGGCAGGGCAGAAGTGGTAGAGGGTCAACTCTGTCAAAGGCATGCTTGTCATTAACAAAAGAAAAGCAAGAGAATGCAGACGCCATTAAGCCACTCAAAAATGGCAGGCCTGCTCCTGATAGGAGTGAAAGGTTCTGAACATTTGCATTTTTTAACCGAATTCCTTGATCACAGTTTTTATTTTTAATTTTTTATTTTTTGCTGTTTATACATGCTGAATTTTCCTGCAGTAGGGTTGGCCGTCCTCCATCGAAGAAGGTGTCTGATCGAAAGGCTTATGGTCGTCCTATGCCAAGTATACACTGTGGTCCATCAGATTTGATAGGTGATACTGCCTTTATTCCCTATTGTTCCTTCCAATCATTGTATATTAGCATTCTCTGCTAATCATTAAAACATGAATCTTCTGTTTGCTTGAATAATGTTTCTATAGGTGAACCAGATGATGACCGTGAAGAATTGTTAACAGCTGTAAATGCAACTCGGAACTCTAGCTGTGTGTATCCTCTGGTGTTTTACATCATAGTGTTCAACTTAAAAATATTTTACACTATTGAATTCATCCTAATCTGCAGATAACAGTTGTTCTAGTTCATTTTGGAAGTCGATGGAAACAGTATTTTCTTGTATTAGCTCAGAGGATTTAACATTTGTGAAACATCAGGTAAGTATTTTTGTATACTTTGTTTCGGTAGTATGGAAATGTTGACGGTTAGTAACTTTTGCTTGTTTGAAACCGTGTAGATTAAATTTGCAGAAGAACTGGATGGAAGTTTATCCAGTATGCTAGATACTGAGCACAATGTAAAGGTAGAAAAAATGCATTTCTTTTATAATAATCTTGTTTGGGAGAACCCTTTAAATTTTTCATCTTCTTTGGTATTACAAGTTTAATGGAACTTCTTTGATTTTTGCTTCTTTTTTTCTATGCTTCTTCTTTGAAGTATCATTGTTTCTATCTGTTTAGGGAAACGTATTTTGTGGAGCAGCTTCATCAATTCATTCAACCGAAGCAAACATTCTTGGGACGAATAGCTTTACTGAGACTTTTTGCTCAGTGGATGATCAAATGCAACCTAAAGAGGCGTCTAGAAAGACAGAAACAGAAAATTGGTTTGATAGGATTATTCCGCTTTCTCAAAGACTTCTGTCTGCTTTAATTATGGAAGATGGAACTGATAGTTCTAACTGCTGTATTGAACAAGAAGGGTTGCTCTTACAACTTGCAAGTGATTGTTCGACATATGGTGCAAATTGCTATCTTGAAAATGAGTTGGAGTTAGGTGCCCTCAAATCTGACTTTGAGTTGGATTTAGATTACAAAAATCAGAAGAATTGTGCAGCAGATGTTAAATCTTGCAATGGCTTTGCAGCCCACAGCAACCGCGGAACATCGGTAACCTCAATATCCGGCGGTCCTCTGTTTCAGGAGAATGGTGTTTCAGAACATTTAGATGTTGGGGCTCTTTCTGAGTATGGCCTGTTCGAACATATGCCTTTGAATGATAGAATCTTGCTGGAGCTGCACAGTATTGGCATATATCCAGATTTAGTGGTATGTGGTCTGCAGATGCTTTACTTTTTGGGTCCTTCTGCATTATTTCAGTTTTGTTGCATCACCTTTAATCGGTATTATGATAATTGATATATCCCATTTCTTTATCATTCGTTGACTGTTCGGAGGCCCTTTTTATTAAAGAATATGTAGGAAAGTGTTGCATCGTATGAATTGTATATGATATTCATTGCAAAGGCATGCTGATATCCATGTAGTATGAACTGAAATTACGGTGAGTTTTAAATTATTCTTTCATTTGTTATTGACTTTTATTTCAAGAATCACTTTCAGTTGAAATGACGCCAATGCTTTTAATTTTAGCTTTCTTCCCTTTCCCTTGTATTTTTTTTTCTAGTGTACTATTGTGATAGGAAACAAGTGCAGGAATTGAGAAAGCCTTGGCTGAAATTTAGAATTTCAGCAAGATTTAAACTGATTTTGAGGTAAATCTCTTGGGAAAATACTAGGGAAACTTGATAATAGATGAAAAGTAGAAGAAAACAATCAAAATATAATGGATCTTCAATTCGAGAGGAAGATCCGGCTCTCCCAATCTCTAGCCGGCAGCTAGAGCCCGCCCAAAACACCTAAGAGAAAACTCAAAAATAGCAAAACATCACATAACCTTAACCCTAAACCTTGCCCTCTTGTTTAAAGAATATAAATAAAAGCATAATTACTAAACAACCCTTCTCAGACTAATTTCCCTCCTAAACTGCCCCTTTGTTTAAAATTGCGCAATAAGAGGTGCACCTTGAGGCGCGCCTCTGCGCAATTTGACCCAAAAAAGCCTCGAGGCTTATGCAATTCCTCTCCTGGCAGAGGCGCACGCCTCACCTGGTCTGAGGCGCGCCTCAGAGGCGCAATTGCGCAATTCTGGGTGAGGCGTACGCCTCATAGAACCGGCCCCACCCACTTAAAATGAAGCCTTTTCTCCCCTTAATCCCACACGGCTTCCAGGTTATCCCAAAATTTTCCTTCCCGCAGCCTATGTTCGCGAAACAGAGGGGTTCCCACACGGTCGGCTTCCCTTCCCGCCGCCTCTCCCGCTGCGCCGCCTCTCTCCGGCGAACTTGAAGTGTCCAGCCGCCCTCTAGGAGTACTCCACAATCGATTTTAGGTTTTTTTTTTAGTTTAGGGCTAGTTTTTTCAAGTGAAAGAAAATCTAGAGTTTTTTATTTTTTAATTTTTTTGTGTTTGGAATTTTAAATTCTTATTTACGCAATTCTGCGTCCGTGAGGCTTACGCCTCACACCGCCTCGAGGCTTACGCCTCGCCTCACGGACGAAAACCGCCTCGAGGCTTAATTACGCAATTTTAAACCTTGACTGCCCCCTCCAATTTAAAATTGCCATCAAGGCATGGGCCCTACAAGGGGGCCGATGGCTCTTATAGTCCTAGAATAAACCATGAGCCAACTCTGGTTTTGGGCCGGCTTGACCAGTCTATCTTTGACTGGTCTATCAATACCCCCCTGTCAAAGAATCACGTTGTCCTCAAGGTGGAAGGACAAAAATTGATGTTTCATTTGCTTACACGACTCCCAGGTAGCCTCGTACTTAGGCTGGTTTTTCCCCTTAATCAGCACTTCTTTACTTCCTCCCTCCCCCTGTCGTACTCCTACAAACTCCAGGGGTTCCAAGGCCACCTCCAAGTTCTCTTTCAATGTCACTGGTAACTCTGCAATGGCGGTGTGATCTCCTATAGCTCTCCTTAGCTATGACACGTGAAATACCTGATGTATGGTCGCGGTTGGAGGTAGCTTCAATCGATACACCACTGCTCCGATCCTCTTCTCTATCTCAAAAGGTCCAAAGTACCATGGAGCCAGCTTCTCATTCCTCTTACTCACCACTATCCGCTACTTGTAGGGACGAAGCTTCAAATACACCCTATCCTTGCCTCAAACTGAATGTCTTTTTTATGCCCATCAGCCTGCCTTTTCATAATCTGCTGGGCTCTCAAAAGATATTTTTTTCAGTTCCTCTAGTATCCTGTCCCTATTTTTCAAGTACTGCTTCACTGAAAAGACTGATATGCTACTCTGCCCAAAGTGCACCAAGTGAGATGGATCCCTTGCCATACAACACTTTGAAAGGAGTCATTTAGGGCGTCGAATGGTATGAAGTGTTGTACTAGTATTCTACCCATGTTAGCCACTTAGCCCACATCTGAGGTGTCTTTGTAGAGAAGCATGATAGATATGTCTCCAAGTTCTTGTTAACCACCTACGTTTGTCCATCAGTTTGAGGGTGGTAAGAGGTGCTCATTTTTAGCACGATCCCCCTGCAACCTGAACAACTCTCTCCAAAAGTGACTGATGAACACATTGTCTCGATCGGACGTTATAAACTCTGATATCCAGTGTAATTTGACCACGTCTCTAATGAAAGTCGATGCCACTATTACTGTCATATACGGATGTCATAGAGTAATGAAATGAGCATATTTGCTTAGTTTGACAACCACCCGCAGGATAACTGTAAACCTCTTCGATTGGGGTAGTCCGTTTATGAAATTCATAAAGTCCTCTTCCCCCTCTCTATCTGGAAGTGCCAAAGGCTATTTTAGCCCCCTCGGAGCCATCGTCATATATTTATTCCTATGACAAACCTCACACTTGGTCACCATCTCCCTTGTATCCTTGTGCATCCCCTTCTAATATAATTCAGCAGCTAGTTTCCTATGTCTTCTGTACACCAGAGTGACCCCCAACTGCGCTCCCGTGAAACTCCTGTAATAAATGTGAAATATGAATTGAGGTTTGTGGCAACAAAAATCTCCTTTGGTATAGAAGTCTCTCCCCATCTACTGAATAGCTAGGATGGCTACTCTCATTCTTTCAGCAGATTCTCTCTGATCTTTTTCAACACCTTGTTTTGCACACTTTCTTTCTTAATAGCCCCCCAATCCAACATCAGCGGTATCGAAATAACTATATCTTGGAGCTCCTCCATACATCTCGATAAGGCATCAGCCGCTTTATTCTCTAGTCCTGACCTATATTAGATCTCAAAATCATAGCATAACAACTTTGATAGCCCTCTCTGATGCTCCTCGGTCATCGTCCTTTGTTTTAGTAAGTACTTCAACTCCACTGGTCAGTCCTGACGATGAAATGCGGCCCAACAAGTATGGCTCCCACTTTTGAATAGCTAATACAATGGCCATCAATTCTCTCTTATAGACTATCTTTATTTTAGCTCTGGCTGTCAACACATGGTTGAAGTAGGCTATGGGTTTGTGATTTTGCATGAGCACTACCTCCAACCCATATCCAGAGCCATCAATTTCCACCACGAACATTTGACTGAAATTAAGTAGTGCTAGGATCAGAACCGTGGTCATGGAGATCTTCGATCTCTCAAAGGCTTGAATGGCTGCCTCTCCCCACAAGAAACTGTCCTTATTTAGCTGCTTTGTCAGAGGTCAAACAATGGTGATGTATCCCCTCACAAAACTCATGTAGTACCCTGTCAATCCTAGGAAGCCCCTTAGCTCCCTCATGTTTTTATGCAGAGGCCATTTCAACATTGCCTCAATTTTGACCTGGTTAGCGGCCACTCGTTCCTGGGATACCACGTGCCCCAAATACTACACACTTGTCTGAGAAAAATAGCATTTCTTCATATTAGCCCTCAACTTGTGCTTTCACAACTCCTCTAAAATGCTCAAACTGTTTCTCACCGAACTTGCTATACACCAAGATGTCATAAAAAAAAATTAGAACAAACATCCTGAGGTAAGGTTGGAGCACCTTATTCTTAAGGGACTGAAAAGTACCAAGGGCGTTGGTGAGACCAAATGGCATCACCAAGAGTTCATAGTGTCTCTAGTGTGTCTTGTAAGCTATCTTCAGAATGTCCTCCTCTCTCATTCGGATCTATTGGTATTCAGACTTCAGGTCTACCTTCATGAATACCGCCGCTCCACAAAGCTCATCTAGCAACTCATCTATCACTGGAATAGGAAACTTGTTTGACAATGTCTCCTTATTCAGAGCCTAGTAGTCCACGCAAAATCTCCTATTTCCATCATTCTTTCTAACTAGTAGAACTGGACTAGAGAAAGTGCTAACACTCGACTTGATGATCTTGCATCCAACATCTTTCAGATCAACTTCTCAATCTCATCATTCTAGATCTGTGGGTAGAGGTAAGGTCTAACATAAATCGGTGAGACCCCCTCCCTCAATATGATGGCATGCTTCTGTCCCCTCTATGGTGGCAATCCGTGAGGTGGCTAGAAAATATCTCCGAACTGTTGTAGAACTAGCTGCACGGAAAGAGGGATGTCCCCTCCTTCCTCTCCTATGATCCCCTCCAAGCTATGTAGCTCCACTAGAAATCCTCCTCCCACCTCCTGTATGGTTCTTGCTATGGTTTTTAGCGACACCATGGCTTTAGAGAGTCCTGCATCTCCTTTAATCAACATCCTTCTCTCTTCCACCATCAGCTCCATTGTCAGCATCCCCTAATTCACCTTATAATTACCCAATGTCTGCAGCCAGCTCATTTCCAGGATGACATCAGTGCTCCCTAGCTCCAAGGGAAGAAAATCATCCCTCACCTGGATCCCTTGTATGGTCAAGACTACTCCCCTATACAACCCTCTACCTATCTCCATCTTCCCCATCCCCATCATGACCCCATAGCATCCCATGTCTACTAGTTTTAATCCCAATTGTTCTACGACCTGGTTGGAGATGAAATTGTGAGTGACCCTACTATCTACCAGCACTACTACTTGTCAATTATTTATCCTTTCAATTTCATAGTGTGATTCGGGGTGAATCTTACTTCTGAGTTCAAGGAGACCTCAACCATATTCAAATATTGCTTGTCCTCCTCTGTCGATACCTCACTCCCACTTCCCTCCTTAGCTTCCTCATCATCACAGATGGTGAGAACCTGAAGAGTTCGGTCCTTACACCTATGCTCCAGTGTGTACTTCTCATCGCATTTGAAACATAACCCTTTTGCCCACTTATCCTACACCTCTGCCTCTGTGAGTCGCTTGAAGTTGCCCCCCGTGCGAATTCCACCGCTCTTCTCCCTAGGAGCTTCTCTTTAGGAGGATATTGTCTGGGTCTAGGTGCTAGAGTAGTAGAGGTACTTCGGTAGGCCCCTCCCATGATGTTGCTTCTTTTGGCCTTTTCCCTCCTATATTTTTCCTCCACCCTCTGAGCAAGCTCCATTGTCTCTCTGAGCACCCTAGGCCTCAATACCCTAACTTTGCCCATATATCCTCCCTAAGCCCCTTCATGGAATTCTCCTCCAGTCCATCCTTAGAGATTCACCTCAATCTGCTTGACAACAACTCAAACTTCTCCCAAAATTTCATAATAGTCCCTTCTTGAGTTAGGGCATAGAACTGCTCGTGGAGGTTTTCTTCTTGGATAGTTAGAAAATGTTCCAACAAGTACTCCTTAAATTCTCCCCATGAGTACATCGGATGCCTAGCCTTCCTTCATTGAAACCATGCTCGAGCTTTTCCTTCCAAACATAGACTTACTATCATGAATTTTTCCCCTTTCGTCAGCCCATGGATGGCAAAGTAACATTCCACCCGCTACTCTGAACCGTGAGCACCCTCCCCTTCAAAAACCGGCATCTTTAGCTTCCTTGCCCTCGCATCCATGCTCAATTGGTATCTTCCCCAACCATGCCCTTCTCCATTCAACCTCTCCCCATGCCCGGATAATCTCCCAAAAGGGTCGGCATCCCTCCTCCTTACTCTCCTCTCATCGAAATAACCCGATCCGCCCACCAACGGGGCTCCATGTGACGGTCCTCGATGGAAAACACTTTCTAATTCATTGCCATCCTCCTGGATCTCCTTTCCTCGTGATTCTACCCTAGGCATCGCCGGTGATGCTTTCGATTGCATCTCAAGCCTCTTTGTCATCATCTCTTCAAAGTTCTCGAAGCGGTTCTCGATGGTCAAGAGTCTTTCCTCCACCCCAAAATATTCTTCTTCTGCTCCGGCCTTGAGTTGTTTTATCTCGCCTTCCAATGCATACATCTTCTTTTCTGTCATTAATTGGATCTAGGTTCCAATTACAGAAGCAACGACGAAAACTTATTTTTTCGTCCAAGAAAGTGTTATGATATTAATTTGATAGGAAACAAGTGCAGGAATCGAGAAGCCTTGTGATGCAGGACTAATTAAAATGGTATGCTTGTGATTTTATTTCAGACTTTGCACAACTCATCGATTAGAATAAATCCCGAATAAAATTATTAGCAAGTATTCACGGCGAATAAACAATTAAGGAGTCAATCTTGCATAGGTTAAATTACATGCGCCAAATTTTGAACGTTCAAGGTAATCAAGAAAATAAAAACAAGACAAAATAGTAGGCTTCAAGTTAATCCCTCAAGTAACAATAAGACGTAGGATGCATAGAAGTTTACACTCAATTCCTACAAGTGACTAGGTTTGGCAAGAGCAGTTTAAGGCGCTTCCGTGATTACAATCATCCAATGAGAATTTAGATTTGGAAGAAATAAAATGCAAGCGAAAAGGAGAACCTTTGCTTAAGGAGACGTGGAGATTTTCCTCTTGACGTCAGCCACCTCGATCCTTGTTGTAGAGGAAGAAGTTTCTCCAATGAAGGAATAAGGATCTTCTTCCAACGGCTGATACCAAAATCTGAAATTTTGGTTCAGGTTTTACTCAAAAGCTGAGGGCAATTTCTGAATATTTGGTTCAATTGGAAATGCTTGGGAGAGAAGAAATCAAAGCAGCCAAAGCTTAGTCTAATGAGAGAAGATGGAGGCTGGGGAGGAGGGGAGACGGGTAGAGGAGGGAGGCAGGTGTTGGGCGGCAAACAGAGAAGAGATATTAGGGAAAAGTTTGATGAGTTTCCTAAAGCAATGCAATTATTTGAGCAATTAATCCGTCCAGGCTGGGTATAATAGGCGGCCAATAGGCATTGACAGGGAAATCCTTTCCAAATTAGAAAACTTGAACTTGGAAAGAATTAAAGAAAATCTGGATCTTGGGGAATTCGGCCAGAGAAAAGGAAGAAATAATTTGAAGTATTTCTAAATAGGTTTATGTGATAAGTAGGAAATAAATCCAAATCTACCCTCATAGAGGCCGGCGGCATGTATGGTCCAGGTTTGATTTGGTGAGAGAAATTAAAGGCTTCCAAATTTAGGTTTTGAAATTAGGAAATATTTAATTTAAATCCTATTGAATTTAAAATTCAAACTTAGATAGAAATCAAATACTTTCCTGAAATAGAAGAGCTAATTTATGAAGTAATTTGAATTCAAATTTGATTGAATTTGAATTTCAAATTAATCCCAATTAATCCCAACCCAATTAGGAAACACAAGAAAACAAAAGAGCCAAGGGGATGAGTGGGCCGACGGCTTTGGCCTTGGCCGGCGGCAAGGGGATGGGGGGCTCTTGGCCGTGGAGTTTGGAAGGGGAGGGGGGAATCGGGGGAGGCGGCCGGTGGTGGTGGTGGAAGATAGGGAGGTTCGACGAGGGGGCGATGAGAAAGTTAAAGAAGAGAACCACGAACCCGGCCGTCTCCAAGGTTGGTGGGTGATGCGCCAATCTCCCTCTCCAAGGGATCTCTCCAAAGCTCCAAGAACTCTCAAAGGCTCTCAAACACAAGTGCAGGAAAATTCTTAATAATCATTCATTAGCCATCATAGAATAAAATGGGGCTTTAAATAGCCTCCTACAACATGACTCGAAACAAAAGACACAAACGCCCTTTGGGCTCACATACGAAAACTCTCATAAGAGGGGTACAACGGGAAAGACAACACATAAGCAACGAAATAAAATAAAATAAAAATACGACTCATAAATGCCACATAAGCAAATAACAAACTACATGAAAATGAAATACATCAACGACTCAAAAATATAAAGACTCGATCGTGGCCGTAGATCGACGGCCACGTCTCTGATAAACTCTCCATGACGATCTGATGTCCCCATCACCTTGAATGAAATTTAGAATTCAGCAAGATTCAAGAAGATTTTGAGATAAATCCCTTGGCAAAACATTAGGAAAATTTGATAATAGATGAAAAGTAGAAGAAAACAAGCAAGATACAATGGATCTTCAATTCGAGAGGAAGATCCGGTTCTTCCAATCTCTAGCCGGCGGATAGAGCCCAAAACACCTAAGAGAAAACTTAAAAATAACAAAACATCACATAACCCTAACCCTTGCCATCTTAGACCGGTCTATCATATCGCTTTTGCTATTTTTTGTTTTGCATATTTTGTATCTTTTATAATGTTGATAAGCTACGTATTCCCAGTGTCTATCTATGTTTACTTTCTTCCATTTTGGATAATATCAGCAAGCTTATGACAAATTTAAATGGCTAGAGCCATTATATGCTTGCATTTTCATGTGCACATTTGATGAGAAGGTAGAATGGTATATCCATATTTTATGCATTATATTACACATTGCTCTCCACGGTATGCACGCTTCTTTGAAGTGGTTTGGCGTGAATTTAATATATGTTGGTTGTATAAAACTTGTCATTTATTTTGTGCACTTGTAAGCATTTTCCTGGTTCTAACTTTTTAGTGTTTGTTATTTTAAGTTATGTATTTCTTGGTTTTTACAGCCTGGTCTAGCTGAGGGTGAAGATGAAGAAATTGATAAAGTTATATCTGATCTCAAAATGAGGTTCTTTCAACAGGTGCTACATATTTTAATTCTGTTGCTTTGTGTAATTTATTATATTTATGAAATGCTTGCATTTTTACTTGTCATTCACTTTTTATTGTAGTTCAAAATACTATCTGAATCTCTTGTGCTTGCTAATGTATTTCTCTTCAATATGTTGTTATTTGTACTCAATTTTTGTAATTAATAAAGGTTCATTTGGCTATTACAACATGATTGAATCAAAAGGCATCTTACTTTTTATATTATACAATGTTAAATGAATTTTATTCATATATAAAGTAAACCCTCTTTTGTTATCCGTTGTCCCCACACCATCATCATCATCATCATCATTATCACAAACTTTTTGGGGCTGGCTTTCTAGGTGTCATGTTTGCTGATAACCACTTGATGAAGAAATCTTGTATATTTCTTGTTGGTGGCAGTGGTCTAAATCTCATGTAGTTTATTGTTGGTATTCTCAAGTGCTAAATTTGATGTGCTGGCATTCATTTCTCTTGTAGGTGAGGAAGATAAAAAGCCAGCTGTATAATTTAGAAAAGGCTCTTCATGGAGTTAAGGAAGTTCAAGAGAGGTATATATATATATATATATGTATCTGTCTTCTAAATTCTGTTCTTCAGCTATAAAATATTGGAATGAAATTTTCTGTACTTCTGTTTACAGGAAGATTGAGCAGCTTGCTATGCATAAACTTGTTGAAATGGCTTATAAAAAACTGACGGTAATCATCCCCTTTCTTCTTTCTAAAGAGGTTACTTATGTTTTATCAGATTATGTAATTTTTATGTTTAATGGATTTGTCACTCAAGTGTAGTACATTATCTGATTCTTATGATGTTTGCTGCTTATCGGGGACTTGTAAAAGGGGCTGGGATAAAATATATGGGTATGAAAAATGATAAATCTTTGAAAAATTGCATGAGATTACCTTTTTTATAGAAGATAGTACCTTACTCAGCAAAACTTATATAATTGCAGGAATAAATTTTTTTTAGCAATATATAGTTTACAATTCAACACAGTAAATGTGGGTTATTTGTGTTTTTAGTGGCATTAAGAATATCCTGAACATGTCTAATTTAATCTTTGTTTTGGATGAGCGTTGTGCGTTGACATGCCAAATGCGGTTCTTCAGTGTATTGTCAGGTCCAAGTGTTTGTCCAAAATGCATCTGTACTGAAATGGCGCTTTCTGGAAATTTCTTGAGGTCTCCAATTTTCTGCAAATTTTTTTGTGCAATTTTATGACATGGTCCTCTTTACGCTGCATAATTCCATGAACTAGTTGGGAGCTGATTTCCCTTTAAATTATGCTACTGGAAAGGATTCTTTTTAATATCTGCATAATGCACTTCGTCTTCAGAATGTTTGGCTTTCTATTGAAAAAGTAATATATTATGGGCATTAAATTCTTTGAGTTAACCTCTGTGTTAGGGTGGTCGAGGAAGCCATGGCTCAAGCCATAAAAGTGGTGTCAGCAAGATTTCAAAGCAGCTTGCCATGGACTTTGCAAAACGGACTTTAATCAGATGTCAGAAGTTTGAGGAAACTGGTCAGAGCTGCTTCAGTGAACCTCCAATGCGAGATATGCTGTTCTCAGTGTTGCAGCACAGCATAGAGACAAGATATTTGGATGGTATGAGCTTGTTTATTAAAATTTTTATTGTAAAATTGTTTCTAATAAGCTTGTTGTAATCCTATGATTACCTTTAACTTAAGACTTCCAAATAAGATCATAATATAGTCTTGATTTTATAATCTTTTTTTTTTGTTTAATATAAAAATACTTGGGACTGCAATGCTTTATGGTACCGAATGTTGGCCATTAAAAGAGAAGCATAATACTAAGTTAAGTGTGGCAGGGATGAGGATGCTTAGGTGGATGAGTGGTTTAACCCTTAGAGATAGGATACGAAATGAGCATATACGTGAGAAGGTTGGAGTAGCTCCAGTAAAAGATAAGATTAGAGAGTCGCCTTAGATGTTTTGGTCACATAAAACGGTGCCCTTCCGATGGCCCGGTTAGTAGAGGTATTAGATTTGACTTATGTTAAGAAAGGTAGAGGCTGACCTAAAAAGACTTGGTTAGAAAATATTATAAATGACCTTTCTTTATTAGATTTAAACGAGAATTTGACTTTTAGTAGGACACAATGGAGAAAAAGGATTCATGTAGCCGATCCCACAGTGGGATAATGGCTTGATGATGTTGTTGTTGTTGTTGTTGTATAAAATATTTGGGACTATTCTTTCTCTGGTTAGTATACGGATTACATGTCAAAATCTCTCCTCAATTACTGCTTCTTATGTTCTCTATTCAGGTTTAACATCAAATAACGCTGAGAGACATGGACACAAGTCTGACAGGGGTCAATTCGTTCCATTTCAAGGCCCCTCTAACATACCAGATCAACCATTTGGTAAAAATGACCCGTTTTCTAATAGAGGGAGGAAGAAAGAGGTTTTACTTGATGATGTCGTTACAACTGCCGCTTCAAGAGCTGCTTCAAGTCCTTATAACACAATTCCTGTTGGATCAAAATGGAAGAAGAGCGATAAAGATAAGGATCATAGTAGGGATACACTAGTAAAAAACCCAGGTGCTAAAGCTGGGCGTCCCTCATTAAGTGGCAGCAGAGGTGAACGTAAAACAAAGACAAAACCAAAGCAAAAGATTGCTCAATTATCAACCTCCGGAAATGGTCTTGGCAGGCCTTCTGAACCAGGCTTATCGACGTCAGGGCGGCTTTCTTCTTCTAATAATGGAGGCTTTAATATGAACAGAAATGAATCCAAGCCTTCCAATGTTGTTACTTCAGATTTACCTAAAGATTTAGAAGATTCCATTTTTACCAACTTGCCACTAAATGGAATGAACATTGATGAATTAGATGTACAAGGCCAAGATATTGGTTCTTGGTTGAATGTTGATGAAGATGCACTGCAAGACCATGATTTAGTGGGCTTGGAAATTCCAATGGATGATCTTTCAGATTTGAAATTGAATTTCTGAAGCGAGCAATCTCCAGCCTCTTGTGTATACTCCAGAATCTAGAACAGGATTTAGAGCCTTCCTTATGGTTCAATTAACATCCAAAATATTTTACACCGTGAAGCAGATTAGAATTTGTAACCAAGCTTCCCTCCTTCCTTTCTCTTACCCCCAAGGCAAAGTTTTGGCATTTTCTTTTTTCTTCTTTTTATGTGAATTTTTTTATCGTTGTATCAACTTGTAATCTTTGTCAAACATTTATCCCATTGAAATTATTTCTACTCAAATTCTTATGTGATCAGCTTTATAGTTTCTGTAAGTTTTTTTCATTGGCTTATGAAGAGGGAGAAATTATTTGGTGCGGACATCAAACGGAGAGAACCGTCATATCCATTTGGATTTGATGCATTTTTGTTGTACTTTTGTTGCGCTTTTGTAAAAGGACAGTAAATATTTAATTATAAATGTGTTTTTATTGCTCTTTTGTAAAAGCACAACAAATATTCAATTATTTATTAAATATTTGCTGTTTTTTTTTTGTCCTTTTGCAAAAATACAATAAAAGAACAGTAAAAGCGCATCAAATCCGTATAGTTTTTTCGTCTGGTATCGGCACAGAATAATTAGTCTATGAGAGGAGGGAGTGTAGTGAAATTTTAAGAGGTTATTTTGGCGTATCTCAAATAATCCTAAATTAGAGTTATTAGATGCATTTAATAGTATATAAAACATTTTACCATACAAAATATTTTATCATACAAAATTTTATATTAAGACAAATTTCTTACTGCTTTTTAAATTAATTTTTTAGCATAAAAATTTCTTCAAAGCAATAAAAAATAGCATCCAAAGGTTGAAATCAACCTCCCAAACAAGGTTTCTATCTTTAATTTATCAAAATCCTTCAAACAGACAATTTTAAGAATTCTCATATGAAAAATTAAAAAATATCAACATCCTTCAACTATTTAATTAGTCAATAATCAAATTATACAATGATACAAAATGTGTGATGGAACCCTAATATATTGGCAGTCAATCATCAAATCCCCACTCCTAAATATATGAGAAACGGTCAATATAAAACACAAAGATAGGAAGTCCAGCCATTATGAGAAACCATCACAAACGAAAAATTAATAATATACAAAGATAACAATTTAAGGCTCACAAAATTAATAATACAAAAACAAATGGAAAATTAATATAAAACTCGTGACTATTATTAATCGATAATTCTCCCTAGATATTGAGAGATGAAAATCATCAAACTAAAAATATGGTTGGGAACCTCCTAACCAGTGTTTGAATCCCCTCGAACGGCAATGCCTCTTAAGTGGTGCCCAAATAAATGCAGGCCAAGAGGTTATTGGGGTGGATGCCTCTTCTAGGTCAACCGAGGGATTAGTTACGCTGCTAAGAACCTCGTTAGAAGGTTGGCGGCAGATAGATACCCCGTTCCCTATATATATATACATACAAAAAGACAAATCTCTAGATAGTGGGCAAAATCTCTGAGACTTTTCAAAACCACATCAACACATGTAAAGCTAACTAGTCATTTTCAACAAAATGAAAAAAACAAATCTATTTTTTACATTGGTTCCTTTGTCCAATCAAACTAAAAAATATGGAAGTCAAAACACAAGCATCATTACCCAGAGCTTTCACAGTTTTACTAGTTCAAATCCAAATAGAAAAAAGGGGGAAAGAACAGAACAACGAATAATGAATATGCACAGAACCAGCTGGTGACGTATAAAAACATAAAAGAAATAAAACTGAATGGTAGCTACTGATCGAAATTTATCAAGCTCTTGGATAGCGTAATCTCCCTTTCTTTTTTAGAAACTCTGGAATCTCGAATGTGGTTCCTTCTGCGAGAGAAGAGCTGGAACGTCTACCGGCGCCGAGGTTGTCAGGACCACCCAGCTGTGCTCCCTACAGATTGCATTGCAAGATAGTATGGGTCAACAATGAAGCAGAGTGGGGGGCTAAGTGGAATAAGAGTGCAGAGGAGTACCTGGGATATGCGGCTATCAATTTCTTCCTGGCGTTTGAAACCTGTTGCAATCAAGGTGATGCTCACCTGAATAGAATGGTGGGTCATCCTTCAGCTCAGTATTTGATATGGTAATTGGTAACAAAGCTTGCATATATTTTTAAAAGCTTATTTGGTTGTTTGCAAATAGAAACTTTATAGAAAATAATGATGATATTTCTACTGATTTTGAAAGTAAGGAAAAAAATATCATTTGTGAGAGTTTCGAAAATGTTTGTAGAATATAAAATAGATTTATACGCATATCACAGAATTCTTATGTGTTTATATATCTAAAATCTAAATATTTTTATTTAGATAACATCCTAATATCAAAATTACATCAAAACATATGCATAAAAATATATGTTTCACTTTAGATAAATTAATAGTAGTGATCGGTATGATGTGATTTAAAGATTATAGTGTTATATAAGTAAATATAAAGATTTAGATATTAGATATATAAATAACTAGAAATTTAGTGGTATGTATGTAAATCACTCTTAAAATAAATGTTTGGAGTCTAATTATATATAATCATATGATGGATTTAAAAAAACTTCTTTGCCTTGTAAGAAATCCTACTTAATATATATATATATATATATATATATATATATATATATATATATATATATATATATATATATATATCAAGTGCTCAATCCTTACTAGACAACAAACACAATCATAAGAAATCCTACTTTTTTAAGCATGACTTGTGTAGACAGTTGGTTAAATACATTTTATTGGTTCCATAGAATATAAGATATTAATATAAGGGATTTTCATGCATACCCTAAAATTCCTTTTTATTTATATATCTAACGCTTATCTTTATATTTATTTATCTAAATGACATAAAAGTAGCACTAACATAACATGCAATGATGTGGTTCTATGTGGAGCAAGAACCATTATGACTGTGGAAGACTGAAGAAAATAAAAAATAGAATGATGGCTAACACGTGAATAGCCTCCCAAATAGCGAAATAAAAAATTGGTATTGTGAATCCCAACTTGGGGGCTGGATATAAACCAAGTGCAATTACGTGAGAGCATAGAGGATAGGATCACAAAGGACGGTCAGAGATAACAATAAGAATCAATTATATAAAGAATCCTATTGAGCAAGGAGTTTAGTTTTGATTTTCTCAATCTACAGTCATTCCTAGGATATCAATGTGGATGTTCTCTCAAAGTGGTGAATTAAGATGTCACGAGTTGACTCTGTGGATATGAAACTGATGCAAATGAAACTTTGAATGTCATTTTAACTTGTTCTTGCTGGTGGAAAATTTGTTCTAATGTTGAACTACTAACGGCCTTCCATTTTTTCATAAATCCTGCTGGCCGGGCTTTAAACTTGGCCCATTGAGCCTATTCATTCATGGGTCAAATATTGACTAGGCTCAATTGATTAAGTGGTACGGATGCTCCATAGTCCAATTGTATGAACTTGGATGGGCTAGGTCTTAGGCTTGAAACATCAGGCCCATTTTCTGGTTCATGTTTTGTGGCTCAAGCAGTGAGCAAGGCATGATTCAATCCTATTTCTAACCTATTTTTATGGGGAAAAGCCTAATTTAGTGGATGTGAATGATAGGACCTGCATTTGCGTAGAGCTTGTGCATGTGCTCACCAGAGATGGAGTGTAGTGTAGCCAAGCACCACACAGTTGGATGGTAGTTTTCACACAACTGTTAGCTGGCAGTTGCTAACTATGTACCCGATTGACTGGTATTTTTTGTCTAATGGATATGACTTGGGTTTGTTATGTGGTAAGCACCGTCTTGACAAGCTTTCTAAGGCCTTCTCCATCTCCTCTAATAGTGATAAAATGGATTGATTGACTCTATACATTTTCTCTCTTTACACGACCAAATTTGTGCTAGTCTTATAAAGAATATAACAATATTATCTCACATATATGAACTATGCAAAATTACATGTCATACATCCAGTAGTATATTGATGGGGACATCAGTTGGAAAGTCTACCGTCGACGTGGCCGTAGATCTACGGCTACGATTTACCCGATGTATTTTTGATTTTAGTATGATTATTTTATTTTGGTGTATTTTATTTCAGCACTTTTCCCTTTTTACCCTTGCTTGAGGGATTGAGTCTTGTAGCCCCTCGAGGGTATTTTAGTCTTTCATGTTGTGTCTTTGTAGTAGGCTATTTATAGCCCTTTTCTTGTACTTGTGATGGTTAATGAATGAATGAAAAGAAATTTCCTGCATGTTCTTCTTCTTGGAGCTTTTGTGAAGGCTTGAGAGAGAGAGAGTTTGAGAGCTTGGTGGAGCCTAGGAGAGGCCACCCGTCGTACCCAACAGTCACCGCCGGTGGCTCTTGGTTTCCCCTCCCCTTTCCCTACATTCTCTTACCTTCTCTTGCAAAACCGCCGGCCAAATCCCATTGAGCCGCCGGATATTGCAAGCCGCCCACCCCCTTAAGGTTTCCTATTTTGGTTGGAATTAATTTATGAATTGATCTGATTTTGAATTATTCAATTTCAATTTCAAATCCTTGCATGAGTTATTTTGTCCAATTAAGGAAAGTTTCAATTTTGAATCCATTTGAATTTGAAATTCAAATTGGATGAATTTATTTACTTTCCTAATTCTTTAAACCCAATTAAGGATCCTTAATTAGCCACATTGAATTTCCCCTTGCCCATGCATGCCGCCGGCCTTATATGAGTGAATTTGAGATTTATTTCTTAATCACTACATAAGCTCATGTAGGAAATAATTCAAATTATTTCCTTTGCTCTTGGCCGAATTTCCCAAGAATCAAAACCTCTTTATTTCTTGCCTTTTCTACTCCCTGGTTTTGGAAAGATTTTCCCTATCCACCCTAATTGCTGCCGCCTAAGCCTACCCGTGCTCCCTCTGTTTTGCCAAACTCTCTTTCCTCTCATGAAAGCTGCTCTTGAAATTCTCTGCATAAGCTTTCTCCCAAAAGCTCTAGTTTCTCCTTAGAGAAAATTTGAAATTGTCTCTCAGATTTTGGCCAGAAAATCTGAAAATCATTTCAGATTTTGGAAGGATTTTGGCTACTTCTTCAGCCCCAATGAAGAGGACATCTTAGTTCGTCGACCTTGGTCATTCGTCAAGCGTAGTTGCTATCGTGGAGGATCTACACGTCGCCTTGAACAAGGTGTAGCTCCTTCTTTGATTGGAGATGGAAGATTAATCCGGAACTTGAGTTTAACCTTGCACATCATGACGTTTCGTCGAGAAGAATTCATCTAACCTTGGACGGAACAATTATTGGAAGGTACGTGGGATTTCCACGACGTCTCTCCGTGAAGGTGATTCTTTCTCCTCCTTGATACTTTTACTTTCGAATTCCAAATTCTTAGTGAGAAGTTGTTCAAAGCAAGAGATGTGTCTACTTGTTACCATCCACTAGTATTCGTAGGATTTGTTACTTCTTTGCTTTTAGATCCCGTTGTTAAACAAGGATTAAGTTGGAAACTACTTCGCATGCAACAACTTATTTTTCCTATGTGTTTTGATCTTGCTTAGTCTCTTGTGTAGTTTAGCCTAAGCGAAATAACTACTTAATTGTTTTACATTGTTGTTTTAATCGCTTTAAACGAGAATCAAAAGTTGCTCTTGAAATCTTTTTGTGCAAATCTCCAATTACGCATATAGTTCTACATCATCTTGGTATCAGAGCATGGCTAGCATGCGATACTTTTGCTAGAATTCATCCTAGGCTATTAATTAGGCTTGCATAACTATTTTGGCATGCATAACATCTATAGAAACATCTTAATCGACACTTACATTTGCTGTCCAGAAAATTCTGCATGCATTTAGTAAACAATACGTGTTGGTTTTGCCATATATTTGCTGCCCTCTTAGTATTAACTCGTCTAGTTGTCTAGGAATCACTTTGCACCTTGTTTAGTGGCTGTCCACATTAATTCCTGCAACATATAGTGTGCTGTAGGTTCACTGTTTAGGTGCCTAAGTGCTGTCATTCCCTTCCCCACTTCAGCATTCGCATTTAGGACGTTAACCCTTTTTTGTAGCCTGCTGTCCATGAGTTTCCAGCACCATTTAGAGTCCCGATAGAGTGTTTTCCCTGCTGTAGGTTTGCTGTCCACTTCCTAGAAAACCTTCTAGGTACCCCACAGTGTTTAGAAATGGACCCGGAACAACTTAGCAGGACTTTAGACCTGTTGGTAGGTCAAATGGGTGCGATTAGTCAGCAACTTAAAGAGAACCAGTCAGACTTAGCGGAACTTCGGCGACAGACAACTGATAGGTTCGACAACCTAGAACGAGGTAAGAACCAAGCACCCCTCTACACACCTTCTCGGCCACCTTCCATGTATGGGGATGATACTTTTCAAGATGATGGGCCCCCGCGTGCCCCTTATCGAAATCCTCATTACATACACGACACCAACCATGACCCCGACATACACTTGATGAAGAATATCAAGGTAGAAGCACCCACTTTCGATGGCACCTTAGATCCGCAGCTCTTCCTTGATTGGATCAAAGGTATGGATAGCTTCTTCAAGTGGTATAATATTTCTGAAGCTAGAAAGGTTAGGTTCGCGGAGATGAAGCTTGTTGGAAGGGCTAGCCAATTCTGGTCGAACTTAGAAAGTCTTAGGGAGTCCCGCAACGAGTACCCCATTACTGATTGGGCGTCCATGAAGCGTGAGCTTAAACAGAAGTATCTACCTCCGTCTTACTTCCCTAGACTCCTTGACAGATGGAATCGACTTACCCAAGGAAGCAAACCCGTTAAGGATTACATAGCATCCTTCGATGATTACCTGATTCGTTGCAAAGGGGAGACCTCAACCACCCCCGCGCAAATTTTGTCGATGTTCCGTACCGGACTGCGAGAAGACTTACGCAATGAACTTTTTGCCCGGAATGTCACTACACTGGAGAACGCCTACAGCCTAGTGCTTGATCTAGAGGAGTCCCGCTCTCAGCATCCGAGTCGATCTCATGACTCTAGACCTTCGTATAGATCAGCCGGTAGTTCCACCTCGCACCCTCCTGTTTCACGACCTACTTCGGGGAGCACGACCCGACCACCCACGGGTCCACCTGCACTTAGATCTGATTCTAGAAGTAAGCCTCCTACCACGGATGCCCCTCGGCCTAGTCCCGGAACCAAGTGTTTTCGATGCCAGGGGTATGGGCATATCGCTTCACAGTGCTCCAGTCCTTACAAGGTTTCGATCGTTGAGGAAGTAACTGAGGACGATCCTGAGCCCGAGGTTGATCAGGTCCACCAAGTTGAAGAAGAAGGCGAATACTTCGAGGAGGAGGACGACACTACGGTCCTCAATTGCCTTCAAAAGCCGGATACCTCTCCCATCTGCGTGGTGAGATGTGCACTATCACACCCGACACCCACTGATGACTGGCGTAGGACCACGATTTTCCATACCTACACCAAAATCAAAGACAAGAACTGTAAAGTCATAGTGGATAGTGGTAGTTGCATTAATGCTGTTTCCTCCAGCATGGTATCCCAGTTAGGTCTGTCTGCCGTTCCTCACCCCAACCCGTATAAGGTATCGTGGGTCAACTCCAACGCCTTGGAGGTGAAGGAACGAAGCCACGTACCCATCTCCTTTGCCTCTTACAAGGAGAATGTCTGGTGCGATGTGTTGACCATGAATGTTGGACAAATTTTGCTAGGTCGCCCCTGGATCTACGATAACGATGTCCACATTTATGGTCGTTCAAACACCTGTGTGTTTGAACATGTGGGCAAAAAGATTAAGCTCTTACCATCACAACCCCGGGTTACGGATACCACGAAATCCAACCCAACCAAATCCAAAAAAGGGGTGAACCTTGTCACCGCCAAGGTTCTAATTACTGAAGTTTCCCAAGGCGCCCCTCTGTTTGCCTTAGTTGGCCGTGAGATTTCCCTTGAATCTGACGAACCCATTCCTGAGGAGGTACAGCCTATTTTAGGGCAGTATGCTGATGTCTTTCCCGATGATCTCCCCGATCAGTTACCACCGCTTAGAGATATTCAGCATGCTATCGACTTCGTCCCTGGAGCCTCCCTACCAAACCTGCCCCACTACCGCATGAACCCCTCGGAACATGCCGAGCTTAAGAAGCAGGTTGACGAGTTACTGCAGCGAGGTTTCATTAAGGAGAGTCTTAGTCCCTGTGCGGTGCCGGCCCTTCTCACACCTAAGAAGGACGGAACTTGGAGAATGTGTGTTGATAGCCGTGCTATCAACAAGATCACCGTCAAATATCAATTCCCTATTCCACGACTCGATGACATGCTCGATATGATGACGGGTGCAACTTATTTCTCCAAAATTGACCTTAAGAGTGGGTACCACCAGATCCGGATCCGACCCGGTGATGAGTGGAAAACCGCTTTCAAAACGAAAGATGGCCTTTATGAATGGTTAGTTATGCCCTTTGGACTGAGTAATGCCCCTAGCACTTTTATGAGGGTTATGACTCAGGTGTTGCGCCCCTTTATGGGTAAGTTTGTTGTCGTCTATTTTGATGACATACTTATCTATAGCCAATCTGTTGATCAGCACCTTGACCACCTTAGGCAGGTTTGTGATGTCTTAAAGAAAGAACAGCTTTATGCCAACCCTAAGAAATGTACTTTCCTCGTGGACCAAGTCATCTTTCTGGGCTTTATTGTATCTGCACAAGGTGTTTCTGCCGACCCCGAGAAGGTTAGAGCCATAGTTGACTGGCCCGTCCCTCAGAACATCCGGGAAGTTCGCAGCTTCCATGGGTTAGCCACCTTCTATAGGAGATTCATCCGAAATTTCAGCACCATAGTATCTCCTATCACCGATTGTCTTAAGAAGGGTGATTTTCATTGGACCCCGACTGCCACCAGAGCATTTGATGAGATTAAGAAACGAATGGTGGAAGCCCCAGTGATGAGACTTCCTGACTTCTCTAAAGTCTTCGAAGTGACCTGCGATGCTTCGGGGGTCGGAATTGGAGGAGTCCTCTCCCAGGAGGGTCACCCGGTAGCATATTTCAGCGAGAAGCTGAATGAAATTAGGCAGCGTTACTCCACGTACGATAAGGAATTCTACGCCGTGATCCAATCCCTTCGCTACTGGCGGCACTACTTGCTCCCGCAAGAGTTCGTCATCTTTTCGGATCACGAGGCTTTGAGATACATTAATTCTCAAAAGAAACTTAATGCCCGACATGGCCGATGGGTAGAATTTCTTCAGGAGTACACGTACACTCTCAGACACAAGGCAGGGGTCGAGAATAAGGCTGCTGACGCTCTCAGCCGACGGATGATGACTACTCTTGAGTTGAGAACGGAAGTCGTGGGTTTCGATCAGATGAAGATGGATTATCTTGAGTGCCCAGACTTCAAAGAAATTTACTCTTCCCTGTCCACGGGCAGCACCCGCCTCGTGGACGATTTCCTCTTGGATGATGGTTACCTTTTCAAAGCCCAAAAGCTTTGTGTACCTCGCACCTCCCTTAGGGAATTTCTTGTGTGGGAACTTCACGCTGGGGGCCTCGCTGGACATTTTGGGAGAGATAAGACGATTGAGGCCGTTGAGTACCGTTTCTTTTGGCCAAGCCTTAAGAGAGATGTTGGTAGAATGGTTGCTAGGTGTCACACGTGTCAACTAGCCAAGCAGCGTAAGCAGAACACCGGGCTTTACACTCCATTACCTGTGCCTAGTTGTCCTTGGCAGGACGTCAGTATGGATTTTATTTTAGGCCTGCCAAAGACACTACGAAGAAATGATGCCATATGCGTGGTTGTAGACCGATTTTCTAAAATGGCTCATTTCCTCCCCTGTTCCAAAACATCTGACGCCTCTCACATTGCCAAGCTTTACTTTAATGAGGTCGTCCGTTTGCATGGTTTACCCAAAACCATTGTATCGGATCGAGATGTTAAGTTTACGAGTTACTTCTGGAAAACCCTGTGGATGAAGATGGGTACTAAGCTACAATTCTCCACTGCCTTTCACCCACAGACGGATGGCCAGACAGAGGTAGTTAATAGAAGTTTGGGAAACTTACTGCGTTCTTTGGTTGGGGATCATATTAGAGACTGGGACACTATCCTACCCACTGCTGAGTTTGCGTATAATAATTCTGTCAACCGAACCACGGGTCTAAGTCCTTCTGAGATTGTATACGGGTTTAAGCCTAGACAACCTTTAGATTTGATTCCTATGAGTTCTAGGTATAGAATTTCTGAGTCTGCATCTGCATTTGCATCACATCTGCATGAATTGCATAAGGAAATTGCACAAAACATTGAAAAGAGCAACAAAGATTACAAGTTATATGCTGATTTAAAACGACGATTTAAAACTTTTAAAGTAGGTGACTTCGTGATGGTGCGGATCCGTCCGGAACGATTCCCACAAGGAACTGTTAAGAAACTACACGCCAAGAGTGCTGGGCCCTTCAAAATACTAAGGAAAATTAATGACAATGCATATGTGGTAGACCTCCCCGAGGATTTCAACATCAACCCGACCTTTAACATTGAGGATCTAGTGGCTTATGAAGGCCCTGATTTCAATCCACCCAACCCATTTTTGCAACAGCCTGATATAACCCCACCTTTGGAAAACCCAAATTTGCCCCCCCTTCCTACCATTCCCAAACTACCCATGGCTGATAAAGTGGACACAGTTTTGAGTGATGACATTATCTCTACAAAAGAAGGAGGAAGGAGAAGGTATTTGATCAGGTGGAGAGGAAAACCTGAATCGGAAGACACGTGGATAGACCGCGAGGAGCTGCAGCGGATAGACCCAGATGCTTTGGAGCTTTACGAGAGAGATTCTTACTCGACGGAGTCGAGTTTTCTCCCACCCCGGGAGAATGATGGGGACATCAGTTGGAAAGTCTACCGTCGACGTGGCCGTAGATCTACGGCTACGATTTACCCGATGTATTTTTGATTTTAGTATGATCATTTTATTTTGGTGTATTTTATTTCAGCACTTTTCCCTTTTTACCCTTGCTTGAGGGATTGAGTCTTGTAGCCCCTCGAGGGTATTTTAGTCTTTCATGTTGTGTCTTTGTAGTAGGCTATTTATAGCCCTTTTCTTGTACTTGTGATGGTTAATGAATGAATGAAAAGAAATTTCCTGCATGTTCTTCTTCTTGGAGCTTTTGTGAAGGCTTGAGAGAGAGAGAGTTTGAGAGCTTGGTGGAGCCTAGGAGAGGCCACCCGTCGTACCCAACAGTCACCGCCGGTGGCTCTTGGTTTCCCCTCCCCTTTCCCTACATTCTCTTACCTTCTCTTGCAAAACCGCCGGCCAAATCCCATTGAGCCGCCGGATATTGCAAGCCGCCCACCCCCTTAAGGTTTCCTATTTTGGTTGGAATTAATTTATGAATTGATCTGATTTTGAATTATTCAATTTCAATTTCAAATCCTTGCATGAGTTATTTTGTCCAATTAAGGAAAGTTTCAATTTTGAATCCATTTGAATTTGAAATTCAAATTGGATGAATTTATTTACTTTCCTAATTCTTTAAACCCAATTAAGGATCCTTAATTAGCCACATTGAATTTCCCCTTGCCCATGCATGCCGCCGGCCTTATATGAGTGAATTTGAGATTTATTTCTTAATCACTACATAAGCTCATTTAGGAAATAATTCAAATTATTTCCTTTGCTCTTGGCCGAATTTCCCAAGAATCAAAACCTCTTTATTTCTTGCCTTTTCTACTCCCTGGTTTTGGAAAGATTTTCCCTATCCACCCTAATTGCTGCCGCCTAAGCCTACCCGTGCTCCCTCTGTTTTGCCAAACTCTCTTTCCTCTCATGAAAGCTGCTCTTGAAATTCTCTGCATAAGCTTTCTCCCAAAAGCTCTAGTTTCTCCTTAGAGAAAATTTGAAATTGTCTCTCAGATTTTGGCCAGAAAATCTGAAAATCATTTCAGATTTTGGAAGGATTTTGGCTACTTCTTCAGCCCCAATGAAGAGGACATCTTAGTTCGTCGACCTTGGTCATTCGTCAAGCGTAGTTGCTATCGTGGAGGATCTACACGTCGCCTTGAACAAGGTGTAGCTCCTTCTTTGATTGGAGATGGAAGATTAATCCGGAACTTGAGTTTAACCTTGCACATCATGACGTTTCGTCGAGAAGAATTCATCTAACCTTGGACGGAACAATTATTGGAAGGTACGTGGGATTTCCACGACGTCTCTCCGTGAAGGTGATTCTTTCTCCTCCTTGATACTTTTACTTTCGAATTCCAAATTCTTAGTGAGAAGTTGTTCAAAGCAAGAGATTGTGTCTACTTGTTACCATCCACTAGTATTCGTAGGATTTGTTACTTCTTTGCTTTTAGATCCCGTTGTTAAACAAGGATTAAGTTGGAAACTACTTCGCATGCAACAACTTATTTTTCCTATGTGTTTTGATCTTGCTTAGTCTCTTGTGTAGTTTAGCCTAAGCGAAATAACTACTTAATTGTTTTACATTGTTGTTTTAATCGCTTTAAACGAGAATCAAAAGTTGCTCTTGAAATCTTTTTGTGCAAATCTCCAATTACGCATATAGTTCTACATCATCTTGGTATCAGAGCATGGCTAGCATGCGATACTTTTGCTAGAATTCATCCTAGGCTATTAATTAGGCTTGCATAACTATTTTGGCATGCATAACATCTATAGAAACATCTTAATCGACACTTACATTTGCTGTCCAGAAAATTCTGCATGCATTTAGTAAACAATACGTGTTGGTTTTGCCATATATTTGCTGCCCTCTTAGTATTAACTCGTCTAGTTGTCTAGGAATCACTTTGCACCTTGTTTAGTGGCTGTCCACATTAATTCCTGCAACATATAGTGTGCTGTAGGTTCACTGTTTAGGTGCCTAAGTGCTGTCATTCCCTTCCCCACTTCAGCATTCGCATTTAGGACGTTAACCCTTTTTTGTAGCCTGCTGTCCATGAGTTTCCAGCACCATTTAGAGTCCCGATAGAGTGTTTTCCCTGCTGTAGGTTTGCTGTCCACTTCCTAGAAAACCTTCTAGGTACCCCACAGTGTTTAGAAATGGACCCGGAACAACTTAGCAGGACTTTAGACCTGTTGGTAGGTCAAATGGGTGCGATTAGTCAGCAACTTAAAGAGAACCAGTCAGACTTAGCGGAACTTCGGCGACAGACAACTGATAGGTTCGACAACCTAGAACGAGGTAAGAACCAAGCACCCCTCTACACACCTTCTCGGCCACCTTCCATGTATGGGGATGATACTTTTCAAGATGATGGGCCCCCGCGTGCCCCTTATCGAAATCCTCATTACATACACGACACCAACCATGACCCCGACATACACTTGATGAAGAATATCAAGGTAGAAGCACCCACTTTCGATGGCACCTTAGATCCGCAGCTCTTCCTTGATTGGATCAAAGGTATGGATAGCTTCTTCAAGTGGTATAATATTTCTGAAGCTAGAAAGGTTAGGTTCGCGGAGATGAAGCTTGTTGGAAGGGCTAGCCAATTCTGGTCGAACTTAGAAAGTCTTAGGGAGTCCCGCAACGAGTACCCCATTACTGATTGGGCGTCCATGAAGCGTGAGCTTAAACAGAAGTATCTACCTCCGTCTTACTTCCCTAGACTCCTTGACAGATGGAATCGACTTACCCAAGGAAGCAAACCCGTTAAGGATTACATAGCATCCTTCGATGATTACCTGATTCGTTGCAAAGGGGAGACCTCAACCACCCCCGCGCAAATTTTGTCGATGTTCCGTACCGGACTGCGAGAAGACTTACGCAATGAACTTTTTGCCCGGAATGTCACTACACTGGAGAACGCCTACAGCCTAGTGCTTGATCTAGAGGAGTCCCGCTCTCAGCATCCGAGTCGATCTCATGACTCTAGACCTTCGTATAGATCAGCCGGTAGTTCCACCTCGCACCCTCCTGTTTCACGACCTACTTCGGGGAGCACGACCCGACCACCCACGGGTCCACCTGCACTTAGATCTGATTCTAGAAGTAAGCCTCCTACCACGGATGCCCCTCGGCCTAGTCCCGGAACCAAGTGTTTTCGATGCCAGGGGTATGGGCATATCGCTTCACAGTGCTCCAGTCCTTACAAGGTTTCGATCGTTGAGGAAGTAACTGAGGACGATCCTGAGCCCGAGGTTGATCAGGTCCACCAAGTTGAAGAAGAAGGCGAATACTTCGAGGAGGAGGACGACACTACGGTCCTCAATTGCCTTCAAAAGCCGGATACCTCTCCCATCTGCGTGGTGAGATGTGTACTATCACACCCGACACCCACTGATGACTGGCGTAGGACCACGATTTTCCATACCTACACCAAAATCAAAGACAAGAACTGTAAAGTCATAGTGGATAGTGGTAGTTGCATTAATGCTGTTTCCTCCAGCATGGTATCCCAGTTAGGTCTGTCTGCCGTTCCTCACCCCAACCCGTATAAGGTATCGTGGGTCAACTCCAACGCCTTGGAGGTGAAGGAACGAAGCCACGTACCCATCTCCTTTGCCTCTTACAAGGAGAATGTCTGGTGCGATGTGTTGACCATGAATGTTGGACAAATTTTGCTAGGTCGCCCCTGGATCTACGATAACGATGTCCACATTTATGGTCGTTCAAACACCTGTGTGTTTGAACATGTGGGCAAAAAGATTAAGCTCTTACCATCACAACCCCGGGTTACGGATACCACGAAATCCAACCCAACCAAATCCAAAAAAGGGGTGAACCTTGTCACCGCCAAGGTTCTAATTACTGAAGTTTCCCAAGGCGCCCCTCTGTTTGCCTTAGTTGGCCGTGAGATTTCCCTTGAATCTGACGAACCCATTCCTGAGGAGGTACAGCCTATTTTAGGGCAGTATGCTGATGTCTTTCCCGATGATCTCCCCGATCAGTTACCACCGCTTAGAGATATTCAGCATGCTATCGACTTCGTCCCTGGAGCCTCCCTACCAAACCTGCCCCACTACCGCATGAACCCCTCGGAACATGCCGAGCTTAAGAAGCAGGTTGACGAGTTACTGCAGCGAGGTTTCATTAAGGAGAGTCTTAGTCCCTGTGCGGTGCCGGCCCTTCTCACACCTAAGAAGGACGGAACTTGGAGAATGTGTGTTGATAGCCGTGCTATCAACAAGATCACCGTCAAATATCAATTCCCTATTCCACGACTCGATGACATGCTCGATATGATGACGGGTGCAACTTATTTCTCCAAAATTGACCTTAAGAGTGGGTACCACCAGATCCGGATCCGACCCGGTGATGAGTGGAAAACCGCTTTCAAAACGAAAGATGGCCTTTATGAATGGTTAGTTATGCCCTTTGGACTGAGTAATGCCCCTAGCACTTTTATGAGGGTTATGACTCAGGTGTTGCGCCCCTTTATGGGTAAGTTTGTTGTCGTCTATTTTGATGACATACTTATCTATAGCCAATCTGTTGATCAGCACCTTGACCACCTTAGGCAGGTTTGTGATGTCTTAAAGAAAGAACAGCTTTATGCCAACCCTAAGAAATGTACTTTCCTCGTGGACCAAGTCATCTTTCTGGGCTTTATTGTATCTGCACAAGGTGTTTCTGCCGACCCCGAGAAGGTTAGAGCCATAGTTGACTGGCCCGTCCCTCAGAACATCCGGGAAGTTCGCAGCTTCCATGGGTTAGCCACCTTCTATAGGAGATTCATCCGAAATTTCAGCACCATAGTATCTCCTATCACCGATTGTCTTAAGAAGGGTGATTTTCATTGGACCCCGACTGCCACCAGAGCATTTGATGAGATTAAGAAACGAATGGTGGAAGCCCCAGTGATGAGACTTCCTGACTTCTCTAAAGTCTTCGAAGTGACCTGCGATGCTTCGGGGGTCGGAATTGGAGGAGTCCTCTCCCAGGAGGGTCACCCGGTAGCATATTTCAGCGAGAAGCTGAATGAAATTAGGCAGCGTTACTCCACGTACGATAAGGAATTCTACGCCGTGATCCAATCCCTTCGCTACTGGCGGCACTACTTGCTCCCGCAAGAGTTCGTCATCTTTTCGGATCACGAGGCTTTGAGATACATTAATTCTCAAAAGAAACTTAATGCCCGACATGGCCGATGGGTAGAATTTCTTCAGGAGTACACGTACACTCTCAGACACAAGGCAGGGGTCGAGAATAAGGCTGCTGACGCTCTCAGCCGACGGATGATGACTACTCTTGAGTTGAGAACGGAAGTCGTGGGTTTCGATCAGATGAAGATGGATTATCTTGAGTGCCCAGACTTCAAAGAAATTTACTCTTCCCTGTCCACGGGCAGCACCCGCCTCGTGGACGATTTCCTCTTGGATGATGGTTACCTTTTCAAAGCCCAAAAGCTTTGTGTACCTCGCACCTCCCTTAGGGAATTTCTTGTGTGGGAACTTCACGCTGGGGGCCTCGCTGGACATTTTGGGAGAGATAAGACGATTGAGGCCGTTGAGTACCGTTTCTTTTGGCCAAGCCTTAAGAGAGATGTTGGTAGAATGGTTGCTAGGTGTCACACGTGTCAACTAGCCAAGCAGCGTAAGCAGAACACCGGGCTTTACACTCCATTACCTGTGCCTAGTTGTCCTTGGCAGGACGTCAGTATGGATTTTATTTTAGGCCTGCCAAAGACACTACGAAGAAATGATGCCATATGCGTGGTTGTAGACCGATTTTCTAAAATGGCTCATTTCCTCCCCTGTTCCAAAACATCTGACGCCTCTCACATTGCCAAGCTTTACTTTAATGAGGTCGTCCGTTTGCATGGTTTACCCAAAACCATTGTATCGGATCGAGATGTTAAGTTTACGAGTTACTTCTGGAAAACCCTGTGGATGAAGATGGGTACTAAGCTACAATTCTCCACTGCCTTTCACCCACAGACGGATGGCCAGACAGAGGTAGTTAATAGAAGTTTGGGAAACTTACTGCGTTCTTTGGTTGGGGATCATATTAGAGACTGGGACACTATCCTACCCACTGCTGAGTTTGCGTATAATAATTCTGTCAACCGAACCACGGGTCTAAGTCCTTCTGAGATTGTATACGGGTTTAAGCCTAGACAACCTTTAGATTTGATTCCTATGAGTTCTAGGTATAGAATTTCTGAGTCTGCATCTGCATTTGCATCACATCTGCATGAATTGCATAAGGAAATTGCACAAAACATTGAAAAGAGCAACAAAGATTACAAGTTATATGCTGATTTAAAACGACGATTTAAAACTTTTAAAGTAGGTGACTTCGTGATGGTGCGGATCCGTCCGGAACGATTCCCACAAGGAACTGTTAAGAAACTACACGCCAAGAGTGCTGGGCCCTTCAAAATACTAAGGAAAATTAATGACAATGCATATGTGGTAGACCTCCCCGAGGATTTCAACATCAACCCGACCTTTAACATTGAGGATCTAGTGGCTTATGAAGGCCCTGATTTCAATCCACCCAACCCATTTTTGCAACAGCCTGATATAACCCCACCTTTGGAAAACCCAAATTTGCCCCCCCTTCCTACCATTCCCAAACTACCCATGGCTGATAAAGTGGACACAGTTTTGAGTGATGACATTATCTCTACAAAAGAAGGAGGAAGGAGAAGGTATTTGATCAGGTGGAGAGGAAAACCTGAATCGGAAGACACGTGGATAGACCGCGAGGAGCTGCAGCGGATAGACCCAGATGCTTTGGAGCTTTACGAGAGAGATTCTTACTCGACGGAGTCGAGTTTTCTCCCACCCCGGGAGAATGATGGGGACATCAGTTGGAAAGTCTACCGTCGACGTGGCCGTAGATCTACGGCTACGATTTACCCGATGTATTTTTGATTTTAGTATGATCATTTTATTTTGGTGTATTTTATTTCAGCACTTTTCCCTTTTTACCCTTGCTTGAGGGATTGAGTCTTGTAGCCCCTCGAGGGTATTTTAGTCTTTCATGTTGTGTCTTTGTAGTAGGCTATTTATAGCCCTTTTCTTGTACTTGTGATGGTTAATGAATGAATGAAAAGAAATTTCCTGCATGTTCTTCTTCTTGGAGCTTTTGTGAAGGCTTGAGAGAGAGAGAGTTTGAGAGCTTGGTGGAGCCTAGGAGAGGCCACCCGTCGTACCCAACAGTCACCGCCGGTGGCTCTTGGTTTCCCCTCCCCTTTCCCTACATTCTCTTACCTTCTCTTGCAAAACCGCCGGCCAAATCCCATTGAGCCGCCGGATATTGCAAGCCGCCCACCCCCTTAAGGTTTCCTATTTTGGTTGGAATTAATTTATGAATTGATCTGATTTTGAATTATTCAATTTCAATTTCAAATCCTTGCATGAGTTATTTTGTCCAATTAAGGAAAGTTTCAATTTTGAATCCATTTGAATTTGAAATTCAAATTGGATGAATTTATTTACTTTCCTAATTCTTTAAACCCAATTAAGGATCCTTAATTAGCCACATTGAATTTCCCCTTGCCCATGCATGCCGCCGGCCTTATATGAGTGAATTTGAGATTTATTTCTTAATCACTACATAAGCTCATTTAGGAAATAATTCAAATTATTTCCTTTGCTCTTGGCCGAATTTCCCAAGAATCAAAACCTCTTTATTTCTTGCCTTTTCTACTCCCTGGTTTTGGAAAGATTTTCCCTATCCACCCTAATTGCTGCCGCCTAAGCCTACCCGTGCTCCCTCTGTTTTGCCAAACTCTCTTTCCTCTCATGAAAGCTGCTCTTGAAATTCTCTGCATAAGCTTTCTCCCAAAAGCTCTAGTTTCTCCTTAGAGAAAATTTGAAATTGTCTCTCAGATTTTGGCCAGAAAATCTGAAAATCATTTCAGATTTTGGAAGGATTTTGGCTACTTCTTCAGCCCCAATGAAGAGGACATCTTAGTTCGTCGACCTTGGTCATTCGTCAAGCGTAGTTGCTATCGTGGAGGATCTACACGTCGCCTTGAACAAGGTGTAGCTCCTTCTTTGATTGGAGATGGAAGATTAATCCGGAACTTGAGTTTAACCTTGCACATCATGACGTTTCGTCGAGAAGAATTCATCTAACCTTGGACGGAACAATTATTGGAAGGTACGTGGGATTTCCACGACGTCTCTCCGTGAAGGTGATTCTTTCTCCTCCTTGATACTTTTACTTTCGAATTCCAAATTCTTAGTGAGAAGTTGTTCAAAGCAAGAGATTGTGTCTACTTGTTACCATCCACTAGTATTCGTAGGATTTGTTACTTCTTTGCTTTTAAATCCCGTTGTTAAACAAGGATTAAGTTGGAAACTACTTCGCATGCAACAACTTATTTTTCCTGTGTTTTGATCTTGCTTAGTCTCTTGTGTAGTTTAGCCTAAGCGAAATAACTACTTAATTGTTTTACATTGTTGTTTTAATCGCTTTAAACGAGAATCAAAAGTTGCTCTTGAAATCTTTTTGTGCAAATCTCCAATTACGCATATAGTTCTACATCATCTTGGTATCAGAGCATGGCTAGCATGCGATACTTTTGCTAGAATTCATCCTAGGCTATTAATTAGGCTTGCATAACTATTTTGGCATGCATAACATCTATAGAAACATCTTAATCGACACTTACATTTGCTGTCCAGAAAATTCTGCATGCATTTAGTAAACAATACGTGTTGGTTTTGCCATATATTTGCTGCCCTCTTAGTATTAACTCGTCTAGTTGTCTAGGAATCACTTTGCACCTTGTTTAGTGGCTGTCCACATTAATTCCTGCAACATATAGTGTGCTGTAGGTTCACTGTTTAGGTGCCTAAGTGCTGTCATTCCCTTCCCCACTTCAGCATTCGCATTTAGGACGTTAACCCTTTTTTGTAGCCTGCTGTCCATGAGTTTCCAGCACCATTTAGAGTCCCGATAGAGTGTTTTCCCTGCTGTAGGTTTGCTGTCCACTTCCTAGAAAACCTTCTAGGTACCCCACAGTGTTTAGAAATGGACCCGGAACAACTTAGCAGGACTTTAGACCTGTTGGTAGGTCAAATGGGTGCGATTAGTCAGCAACTTAAAGAGAACTAGTCAGACTTAGCGTAACTTCGGCGACAGACAACTGATAGGTTCGACAACCTAGAACGAGGTAAGAACCAAGCACCCCTCTACACACCTTCTCGGCCACCTTCCATGTATGGGGATGATACTTTTCAAGATGATGGGCCCCCGCGTGCCCCTTATCGAAATCCTCATTACATACACGACACCAACCATGACCCCGACATACACTTGATGAAGAATATCAAGGTAGAAGCACCCACTTTCGATGGCACCTTAGATCCGCAGCTCTTCCTTGATTGGATCAAAGGTATGGATAGCTTCTTCAAGTGGTATAATATTTCTGAAGCTAGAAAGGTTAGGTTCGCGGAGATGAAGCTTGTTGGAAGGGCTAGCCAATTCTGGTCGAACTTAGAAAGTCTTAGGGAGTCCCGCAACGAGTACCCCATTACTGATTGGGCGTCCATGAAGCGTGAGCTTAAACAGAAGTATCTACCTCCGTCTTACTTCCCTAGACTCCTTGACAGATGGAATCGACTTACCCAAGGAAGCAAACCCGTTAAGGATTACATAGCATCCTTCGATGATTACCTGATTCGTTGCAAAGGGGAGACCTCAACCACCCCCGCGCAAATTTTGTCGATGTTCCGTACCGGACTGCGAGAAGACTTACGCAATGAACTTTTTGCCCGGAATGTCACTACACTGGAGAACGCCTACAGCCTAGTGCTTGATCTAGAGGAGTCCCGCTCTCAGCATCCGAGTCGATCTCATGACTCTAGACCTTCGTATAGATCAGCCGGTAGTTCCACCTCGCACCCTCCTGTTTCACGACCTACTTCGGGGAGCACGACCCGACCACCCACGGGTCCACCTGCACTTAGATCTGATTCTAGAAGTAAGCCTCCTACCACGGATGCCCCTCGGCCTAGTCCCGGAACCAAGTGTTTTCGATGCCAGGGGTATGGGCATATCGCTTCACAGTGCTCCAGTCCTTACAAGGTTTCGATCGTTGAGGAAGTAACTGAGGACGATCCTGAGCCCGAGGTTGATCAGGTCCACCAAGTTGAAGAAGAAGGCGAATACTTCGAGGAGGAGGACGACACTACGGTCCTCAATTGCCTTCAAAAGCCGGATACCTCTCCCATCTGCGTGGTGAGATGTGCACTATCACACCCGACACCCACTGATGACTGGCGTAGGACCACGATTTTCCATACCTACACCAAAATCAAAGACAAGAACTGTAAAGTCATAGTGGATAGTGGTAGTTGCATTAATGCTGTTTCCTCCAGCATGGTATCCCAGTTAGGTCTGTCTGCCGTTCCTCACCCCAACCCGTATAAGGTATCGTGGGTCAACTCCAACGCCTTGGAGGTGAAGGAACGAAGCCACGTACCCATCTCCTTTGCCTCTTACAAGGAGAATGTCTGGTGCGATGTGTTGACCATGAATGTTGGACAAATTTTGCTAGGTCGCCCCTGGATCTACGATAACGATGTCCACATTTATGGTCGTTCAAACACCTGTGTGTTTGAACATGTGGGCAAAAAGATTAAGCTCTTACCATCACAACCCCGGGTTACGGATACCACGAAATCCAACCCAACCAAATCCAAAAAAGGGGTGAACCTTGTCACCGCCAAGGTTCTAATTACTGAAGTTTCCCAAGGCGCCCCTCTGTTTGCCTTAGTTGGCCGTGAGATTTCCCTTGAATCTGACGAACCCATTCCTGAGGAGGTACAGCCTATTTTAGGGCAGTATGCTGATGTCTTTCCCGATGATCTCCCCGATCAGTTACCACCGCTTAGAGATATTCAGCATGCTATCGACTTCGTCCCTGGAGCCTCCCTACCAAACCTGCCCCACTACCGCATGAACCCCTCGGAACATGCCGAGCTTAAGAAGCAGGTTGACGAGTTACTGCAGCGAGGTTTCATTAAGGAGAGTCTTAGTCCCTGTGCGGTGCCGGCCCTTCTCACACCTAAGAAGGACGGAACTTGGAGAATGTGTGTTGATAGCCGTGCTATCAACAAGATCACCGTCAAATATCAATTCCCTATTCCACGACTCGATGACATGCTCGATATGATGACGGGTGCAACTTATTTCTCCAAAATTGACCTTAAGAGTGGGTACCACCAGATCCGGATCCGACCCGGTGATGAGTGGAAAACCGCTTTCAAAACGAAAGATGGCCTTTATGAATGGTTAGTTATGCCCTTTGGACTGAGTAATGCCCCTAGCACTTTTATGAGGGTTATGACTCAGGTGTTGCGCCCCTTTATGGGTAAGTTTGTTGTCGTCTATTTTGATGACATACTTATCTATAGCCAATCTGTTGATCAGCACCTTGACCACCTTAGGCAGGTTTGTGATGTCTTAAAGAAAGAACAGCTTTATGCCAACCCTAAGAAATGTACTTTCCTCGTGGACCAAGTCATCTTTCTGGGCTTTATTGTATCTGCACAAGGTGTTTCTGCCGACCCCGAGAAGGTTAGAGCCATAGTTGACTGGACCGTCCCTCAGAACATCCGGGAAGTTCGCAGCTTCCATGGGTTAGCCACCTTCTATAGGAGATTCATCCGAAATTTCAGCACCATAGTATCTCCTATCACCGATTGTCTTAAGAAGGGTGATTTTCATTGGACCCCGACTGCCACCAGAGCATTTGATGAGATTAAGAAACGAATGGTGGAAGCCCCAGTGATGAGACTTCCTGACTTCTCTAAAGTCTTCGAAGTGACCTGCGATGCTTCGGGGGTCGGAATTGGAGGAGTCCTCTCCCAGGAGGGTCACCCGGTAGCATATTTCAGCGAGAAGCTGAATGAAATTAGGCAGCGTTACTCCACGTACGATAAGGAATTCTACGCCGTGATCCAATCCCTTCGCTACTGGCGGCACTACTTGCTCCCGCAAGAGTTCGTCATCTTTTCGGATCACGAGGCTTTGAGATACATTAATTCTCAAAAGAAACTTAATGCCCGACATGGCCGATGGGTAGAATTTCTTCAGGAGTACACGTACACTCTCAGACACAAGGCAGGGGTCGAGAATAAGGCTGCTGACGCTCTCAGCCGACGGATGATGACTACTCTTGAGTTGAGAACGGAAGTCGTGGGTTTCGATCAGATGAAGATGGATTATCTTGAGTGCCCAGACTTCAAAGAAATTTACTCTTCCCTGTCCACGGGCAGCACCCGCCTCGTGGACGATTTCCTCTTGGATGATGGTTACCTTTTCAAAGCCCAAAAGCTTTGTGTACCTCGCACCTCCCTTAGGGAATTTCTTGTGTGGGAACTTCACGCTGGGGGCCTCGCTGGACATTTTGGGAGAGATAAGACGATTGAGGCCGTTGAGTACCGTTTCTTTTGGCCAAGCCTTAAGAGAGATGTTGGTAGAATGGTTGCTAGGTGTCACACGTGTCAACTAGCCAAGCAGCGTAAGCAGAACACCGGGCTTTACACTCCATTACCTGTGCCTAGTTGTCCTTGGCAGGACGTCAGTATGGATTTTATTTTAGGCCTGCCAAAGACACTACGAAGAAATGATGCCATATGCGTGGTTGTAGACCGATTTTCTAAAATGGCTCATTTCCTCCCCTGTTCCAAAACATCTGACGCCTCTCACATTGCCAAGCTTTACTTTAATGAGGCCGTCCGTTTGCATGGTTTACCCAAAACCATTGTATCGGATCGAGATGTTAAGTTTACGAGTTACTTCTGGAAAACCCTGTGGATGAAGATGGGTACTAAGCTACAATTCTCCACTGCCTTTCACCCACAGACGGATGGCCAGACAGAGGTAGTTAATAGAAGTTTGGGAAACTTACTGCGTTCTTTGGTTGGGGATCATATTAGAGACTGGGACACTATCCTACCCACTGCTGAGTTTGCGTATAATAATTCTGTCAACCGAACCACGGGTCTAAGTCCTTCTGAGATTGTATACGGGTTTAAGCCTAGACAACCTTTAGATTTGATTCCTATGAGTTCTAGGTATAGAATTTCTGAGTCTGCATCTGCATTTGCATCACATCTGCATGAATTGCATAAGGAAATTGCACAAAACATTGAAAAGAGCAACAAAGATTACAAGTTATATGCTGATTTAAAACGACGATTTAAAACTTTTAAAGTAGGTGACTTCGTGATGGTGCGGATCCGTCCGGAACGATTCCCACAAGGAACTGTTAAGAAACTACACGCCAAGAGTGCTGGGCCCTTCAAAATACTAAGGAAAATTAATGACAATGCATATGTGGTAGACCTCCCCGAGGATTTCAACATCAACCCGACCTTTAACATTGAGGATCTAGTGGCTTATGAAGGCCCTGATTTCAATCCACCCAACCCATTTTTGCAACAGCCTGATATAACCCCACCTTTGGAAAACCCAAATTTGCCCCCCCTTCCTACCATTCCCAAACTACCCATGGCTGATAAAGTGGACACAGTTTTGAGTGATGACATTATCTCTACAAAAGAAGGAGGAAGGAGAAGGTATTTGATCAGGTGGAGAGGAAAACCTGAATCGGAAGACACGTGGATAGACCGCGAGGAGCTGCAGCGGATAGACCCAGATGCTTTGGAGCTTTACGAGAGAGATTCTTACTCGACGGAGTCGAGTTTTCTCCCACCCCGGGAGAATGATGGGGACATCAGTTGGAAAGTCTACCGTCGACGTGGCCGTAGATCTACGGCTACGATTTACCCGATGTATTTTTGATTTTAGTATGATCATTTTATTTTGGTGTATTTTATTTCAGCACTTTTCCCTTTTTACCCTTGCTTGAGGGATTGAGTCTTGTAGCCCCTCGAGGGTATTTTAGTCTTTCATGTTGTGTCTTTGTAGTAGGCTATTTATAGCCCTTTTCTTGTACTTGTGATGGTTAATGAATGAATGAAAAGAAATTTCCTGCATGTTCTTCTTCTTGGAGCTTTTGTGAAGGCTTGAGAGAGAGAGAGTTTGAGAGCTTGGTGGAGCCTAGGAGAGGCCACCCGTCGTACCCAACAGTCACCGCCGGTGGCTCTTGGTTTCCCCTCCCCTTTCCCTACATTCTCTTACCTTCTCTTGCAAAACCGCCGGCCAAATCCCATTGAGCCGCCGGATATTGCAAGCCGCCCACCCCCTTAAGGTTTCCTATTTTGGTTGGAATTAATTTATGAATTGATCTGATTTTGAATTATTCAATTTCAATTTCAAATCCTTGCATGAGTTATTTTGTCCAATTAAGGAAAGTTTCAATTTTGAATCCATTTGAATTTGAAATTCAAATTGGATGAATTTATTTACTTTCCTAATTCTTTAAACCCAATTAAGGATCCTTAATTAGCCACATTGAATTTCCCCTTGCCCATGCATGCCGCCGGCCTTATATGAGTGAATTTGAGATTTATTTCTTAATCACTACATAAGCTCATTTAGGAAATAATTCAAATTATTTCCTTTGCTCTTGGCCGAATTTCCCAAGAATCAAAACCTCTTTATTTCTTGCCTTTTCTACTCCCTGGTTTTGGAAAGATTTTCCCTATCCACCCTAATTGCTGCCGCCTAAGCCTACCCGTGCTCCCTCTGTTTTGCCAAACTCTCTTTCCTCTCATGAAAGCTGCTCTTGAAATTCTCTGCATAAGCTTTCTCCCAAAAGCTCTAGTTTCTCCTTAGAGAAAATTTGAAATTGTCTCTCAGATTTTGGCCAGAAAATCTGAAAATCATTTCAGATTTTGGAAGGATTTTGGCTACTTCTTCAGCCCCAATGAAGAGGACATCTTAGTTCGTCGACCTTGGTCATTCGTCAAGCGTAGTTGCTATCGTGGAGGATCTACACGTCGCCTTGAACAAGGTGTAGCTCCTTCTTTGATTGGAGATGGAAGATTAATCCGGAACTTGAGTTTAACCTTGCACATCATGACGTTTCGTCGAGAAGAATTCATCTAACCTTGGACGGAACAATTATTGGAAGGTACGTGGGATTTCCACGACGTCTCTCCGTGAAGGTGATTCTTTCTCCTCCTTGATACTTTTACTTTCGAATTCCAAATTCTTAGTGAGAAGTTGTTCAAAGCAAGAGATTGTGTCTACTTGTTACCATCCACTAGTATTCGTAGGATTTGTTACTTCTTTGCTTTTAGATCCCGTTGTTAAACAAGGATTAAGTTGGAAACTACTTCGCATGCAACAACTTATTTTTCCTATGTGTTTTGATCTTGCTTAGTCTCTTGTGTAGTTTAGCCTAAGCAAAATAACTACTTAATTGTTTTACATTGTTGTTTTAATCGCTTTAAACGAGAATCAAAAGTTGCTCTTGAAATCTTTTTGTGCAAATCTCCAATTACGCATATAGTTCTACATCATATATACTTTACAAACCATCACATAAATGAAATCTTTAAATAAAGCAAACTTAAAAGTACATTGCCTAATGGCCCGACAAAAATTGCCAATTCGAAACCAGCTTTGAAAATATGATTTTGAATTCTGAGCAATCAAGTCATTCAACTAAAGTTGTGGAGATACAGTTCTTTCCATTTTATGGATCCAAAATAACATCCAAGAGGGTAGATTTTAAAAGAAGCTTGAGGTGAAAATATTCCTCCATAGCTTTCCTAATAGCAAGTGCATGCAACATCAAGGACAGTTCAAGATCAACCCTACTTCAAGTACTTCTTTTAAGTAGCAAATAGAATTTTTTCTTTTCTTTTTGTCCTCTCACTTTGGCCTAAATTTTTTGGAATGTAAACTATAGCAATTCTTGAGCTCATGCCCTAGCTTCTTGTAGCAGTGATATAATAGTCTAGTGTGTTTCTCACATGCGGTTAAAACTTCGGTCTTCTACTTTACAATTACACGTTGGTATTTCTATTCAACGGAAAGAGACTTATTTCTTTTCTAAAATATAACAACTTTTTTACAAAGGGCTTCTATGAAGCCCTACTACATATTTCATGAATACAAAATTCTCATTTAATGAACCTTCTAAAGTAGTTGTTTGCCTTCTAAATTTGATGCAATATTTTTACAAAATTTTCTTGTTGATCTGCTTCAAATTTGCTATCAGATTCACTCTTCTTCTTCATGTCCAATGCGATAAAATTGAGCTTTTAACAATATTTTAAACTCTAACCATGTCAAGATTGATACCTCCTAGTTTTAGATTGTGAATTCCACCAAACTAAAATATTCAAGGACAACTTCAAACAGGAAAATATTATTATTTTTTTCTATTATGGTAATTGTAAACCTTGAAATATGTTTCTAGAAGCTCTAACTAGTTGTTCATTACCATAAATTTGACTATTCTATTGTATTAAAGCAATCATACTTTGCCTCCACCTTACAAGGAAGATCTTCTGGTTCTTCACTCTTTTATATATTCTTCTTAGCTTTACTCCTTGATGACTCTCCTTTATAGATTGTTATCTTCTATTAGGCCGCTTTTCTGTATGGACAGGTGTTGGAACATAAGATGATTATATTACCTTAGCAATAAGAGCTTCCAAGAAAATCATCAGTGTAGCCATTTGCAACTTCATTATGGCCATTTGTTCATTCATTGTGGTTATTTGATCAGTCATGCTTACCATTTATTCTTTCATATTGAAAAGCCCACCTTCAATTATCTGCAATATATACTTATAGCCGTAGATCTTAGGCTACATAGAATAACAAAGATTATCTTTCTCAGTCTGTCATTAAACCATGAAATTTTTTCCAAAGTGTTGAAACTAATAAACTAATACAAAATTATAATCTGGAATTGGCTATGCAAAAGGCTTATGAAATGGGTAGGAAGTATATAGACAAGGAAATTGATCTTCTATGGAATAATTTGACGGATAATAATTTTCTCACTGTTTTTTTTTATCTAAACAATGAATAATTTTGCTGTTCTTCACAAAATAGGGAGCAAACAACAGCCATACATTTGTTTGAGCATGTTCTCAGTAGTTGGATTGGTGTTGGATAAACCTGAGAGTAAAAGGGGTGAAGGTTGACACTTGTATGAGGACTTATAACTATTACAGTGACTATACCACTAAAATTGAAAGGAGAAGAAAGAGATGGGTATTTAGAGAAAGTTTTGAAAGTGGTAATTACGATTCCACTAAAAAAATTAACTCAAATTATAAATTTTATCTCTATTTAATGGGTGTCCAAAAAAATCTAGAAATCTATTAAAATTCAAAAGAAACTAGAAGGTAGGAACAATCCTTTAAAATAGATAATTCACTACTAGATTTCCTCAAAATATGGTCAGCCCTAGGATGAAGAGGAGAATTTTGTGGAAAGAATTTAGATTAGTTTCATTGATTTTATCCAACTAAATTTCTCTCTCCTCTCTCCTAGTCTGTCACTACTTTGAATTTTAAAAGCAAAACTTTGCAATCAATATCCCATTTTAATTCATATTTTCCAATCAGTCCTCCTAAGGTTATTATTAAAATATTTTCTAGTCTCCAAGATTAAAAGAATCAATAAAAGTTAATTCCCCTTGAACAACAGGTCAGGGAATCTGTATGGAGGATAGTTCTATAGATGAGAAATGAGCCATATTTGAATGAATCTGACAAATTATGCACTTCTATACAAACTAGATTAACTATTGTTTTGTAGTGGGTGAGTAAAATCCTTGACTAAAAATCTAAGAGGAGAGAGCTCTACCACCCACATGTTTGCCATAGCTCAGATGTAGGCAAAGAACTTAAGGTACCATCTTGAGAAGGCCCTCTTGCATGGTTTATTATCATTCATTAGGGAAGAACTTGCTTCTCTTCCATGGAGTTGAGCAGCAGCGATGGTTAGATTATCAGGTAATCCGTACTCTTGATTTTGTTTTTTAAGTAGATTGGTCTCCTTCTTTAAGTTTCGGATCTTCTATTTGATGCGGCCAATCTACTTGTACTAAAGAATAGCTTCTACTATACTCTTGAAACAATGAAAGATTGCTCCCATATTACTATAATGTATTCATGAAAAATGCAAAATAATCTGAATTAAGCGAAGACGTCCAAACAGCAAGTCATGACAAGAGGCAACCAAGAAAAAGAAGATAAACTTACGTGACCACTAATTGAAGGGTCTATAACCGCTCCAAATATCAAATTGGCACTTGGATCAACAAGATCATAAATTACTTCTGCTGCAGCATTTACCTAAAAAGAAGTATTCCAGTCATGGCCAAACATAATAGAAAACATGAGCTGTTGGGTTCAAATGATAGTGCAAAAACTATCAATCTGTTGAAACAATAAAGGTTTCCAACTGCCAAGATCATATTAATCTTTCGAAAAACAACTTCCCATTTCAATGTCGAAAATCAGTTAGAATCCAGACAAAAGCAGGAAACAGGAGGACATGAGAAATGAAACAAGAAAACTAAGAAGATAAACATTCCAAAATTCCAGAATCTGTTCCACGAGGAATAACAATAATCCGAGTTTTGCTGAACTAGGATCAAGAGCAAGAAATGCTGAAATGGAGTACTACATTTTAAACTTTTCAGAGTAACAAAAAGGAATATTTAAGATTTAATTATGGACTAACAATTAAGTTCACCATATGGAGACAGTTAAGAACTTAGAACAAACTAATTTTCTAAGCTACAGATAGCATGCACACTAAAAACTTGAATTAAATTTCAACTGCTAATAGGTACTTTAATCATAAAAAATATTGCAAGTATATGAGACTTGAAAGTAGGACAACCTTATACGCAACAATTGAATCAAAAGGAAAAGAAAGTAGGACAACCATGAAGCCAACTATCAGTGATGCTAGAAAAGTAATAGTCCGCCTTCATGGTTAACCGTGAATGTAGAAAATTTTGCTTTGTCATGGATGAGATGTGGCTTGAAAATTCTTTTAAGATGTCACATACTTGCTCAACTCAAGAATTGCAATCAGCGGTTCTTAAACATTTGCAATATTTCTTCTGATCTATCTTCGTACTATTTTCATTTTTTTTCTTAGTATCAAATTATTTTTCACCTCACGTCATCATCTATATCCGTAAGGACTTCAAAATTAATGAATTATATCAATTACTCGAACACTTCATCTTCTATTATTTCTTCTTACCAATTCTTCATTTTTAGAAGTTTTACGAAGTCTGCTTATGCACATATCAGGATGGTATTGCGTTTAGGGTGACAAAAAAATAATTCAAATGCTTCACAAAAAAAAGGAGAAATAACTTGCTGAACCTTCCTTACCTCATACAACGTCAAATCACATCCTCCGGTGATATTCCATACAATACCAGTAGCCCTTTCAATGCCCATGTCTAGCAATGGTGAATGAATGGCATTTAACGCAGCATCTCTTGCCCTAGTTTTTCCTAAAACATAGCCTTATCGATTAGATGGAGAAAAAAAAAAAAAAAAACAAATGATCAGATTGATATCAAATTCAGTGAAAGAGTAGACCTTCGAAAGATATAATGTTAATAAGAGATGCAAAACATGTTAAAATGCACTATTCAATATTCAGTTGAAGAATTGAAGGAGTTAGTAACAAATTTATAACAAAATTTAGTTTGTTGAACCATGAAAGAAAAGTTATCATAACTCTTCTAAAAGATATCAATAGAACCGGAAAGAAAAGGTTAACCGGAAAAATTAGAGGAATGCATCAGATCATGTATGAACCTACATCGGTGAGAGATTGCTATTAAAAGTGCACCAAAACCAATCAGGGTTTCCTCTCTCGGATTGGTTTCAGCCAATTCAGTTCCAAAAAATATCATTTAAGAGAATTACATTGTTGACGAGTCAAAAATTTAATGTGAATTACATTAGCAAGTGCTAAATAGGATGCATCCAACTGTAATCATTTTGCATATAAAATTTATCAAAGCATTAGATTCAGCAGACAAAATCGTAACTTCTCATAAAAATAGCTATCTGCATTACCTGTTGCTGTTCCAATGCCCATTAAAGATGAACCAGCATTTGCCATTATGGCCCGCACATCAGCAAAATCAACATTAACCAGACCAGGAACCTATAATTAAGGCCAAAAAGTGATTAAATAGAATGATTAAACTCATATTGGTTTAGTAGTCAAAGAAAAGAACAAGCAAACTGTACAGCTGTCATGTTTTCTGTAGTGAAAATCACATATAACATATTTATGCTCTTTGGATACTTCAATTGTCCCCATAATTATGATGTTTAAGCACATAGGTTTACAGTTATTAGTCAACAACTGGGTAAGAGAATGCCTGGATATAATAAACATTTGGAAACATTGACGCTTCTATGCATTTCTAGCACACATTACATTTTAGTACAAAAAGGTATCTGGGAATAAAGAACCCCGTTTACCATATTCTTTTGGCTGTACTAGGCGTACGTATTTTGAAAGCCATGGATCGGGCATTCTTAGATGGAAACATGCAATGTTGCCGTTAGACATTTAAACACAGAATAACACACTATCATATATGTCATATGGCATCTCAAACTCTACGTTCCAAGAAGAGTTTTTTAACGCTCGTTAGATATTACCCATTACACATAATATGAATGCCCGGAAGACACAAATTGAACACAACTTATGCTATTCAAACCCTCACAAATTTTAAATTATCTTACTTATATTTTATTTCTATCACATTCTTATTACAGCTTTGACGCTTGATGTGTTTCTAATGTTTTACAGTAGGAAATGTGGACTAGCAATTTTCTATTTTATGCATATAATACAAGCTATTATGCACGTATCATGGACAAAAATTTAGCACGAACTATGTTACTCAAAACTTTTACTACAAACCCATATTACTCGGATTTCAATTTCTCTTACTACTATTCTCCATTTCTGTCTTTCTTATTACATCTAGCTCACCTGATGTGTTGCTAAGGTTTATCATGGGCAATATGAATTGCTAATTGTTTGTTTTATGTACATAATACAAGTTAAGAGTTTTTAAATGCAATTACAAATAAAGTGTAATCCCATATCCTAGGAATATACTATACTATATTTCCAAGATGTGTCAAATCAGCAAAATAGTGAAGCGTATTGTCATGTCAATATCTTGAGTTTGTTTTTGTGCATCACATTTTGTTTATTATTGCTCACTCAAAATGATAGATTTTCTGGATCTTATTTATAAATTAGATTGCATGCAGTAAGTAGATTCCAGTAATTTAATAGACTACTTGAATTTAGTTTGATTTCATTGGTCTATTATCTTCCAAGAGTATAAGCATACCCTAGTAAGTGTTAGGGGGCTATTAGGCATAGGGGAGTAAGTGAGTTAAGCCGGCACACGAGCCAACTTTAACTCGACTCGTTATAAAGCTCGTGAGTTGAGTTTTTGAGTCATCAGCTCAAGTAAGAGCTCACATTACAGTTTGTATGATATACAAGTCCAATTTCAAGATAGGCTGGACTCGACTAGTTGGCTCGCGAGCTGTCTCGTATCTTTCAATTTTATATTAAAATAGATTTAAAGTTGTTATACTTCAATCTTTTAAAAATAAAAAAATAAATAAAGATGTTATAATTTCTCAAGAAAATAAAGATAATGCTCTTCGTTGTTGCCATTAAATCTATTGTTATACTGCTATCATTTAAATAAATAAATAAATAAAATATGCTATATAGACACCTTCTCCACTGAGCTCTCTGCCTTCGACATCTTCTCCACTGAGCTGTTATTGCAATGCTTTCTCTGGAGACCAAATGCCTTTTCCAGTGAGCCATCACTTCGTTGATGCTTCCTCAGCAAGCTTAGGTTGTGCCTTCTCTGAGAAGCTATTGAGTCGAGCTCAAGCTTACAATTAGTTTAGCAAGTCAAGCTTGAGCTCAATACACAAGCTCGCCTCGAGCTCTAGTTCAAGCTTACCCTAATTGGATGAGCCAAGCTTGAGTTAGGTGTGACTCTAGCTAGACTCGACTCGTTTACACCAATGTTAGGCTTTACAATGGACTAAACCAAGTTTAGATAATAAGAATGAGCATCATAAAAAGATTTGCATATAGGAGGTTTTAGTAAATAGACACTTCATTCTTACGAAGTGTATGGGTGTATATATATAATTGGTCTAGGCGACCAATACCTTTCAAACAACTTTCAAAAGTTTTCACCAGCTAAACTAGCTAGCATTAACAAATGTGTGGTATGATATTCCATTGGCTAAGATGCCTCAACCTGAAAATGGATAAGATTTGACTGAGGCTAAAAAGGATTAGAAGGATTAAATAAAATTGGGCTATTGAGTGGGAAGGCTAAAGACTTAGTGGACAATGTTTAGAAGAAGAAATTTTTTTTTTAAATGTTTAGAAGAAGAATTGATATAGCATGTTTGCAAGAAACTAAATGGACAGAAAAAAATTCAAAGATATTGGGGAGATCGCAAATTCTTTATGTGTTGATAAAATCAACAATATAAATGAAATAAGGATTGCTATGGATAGAGAATTGAAAGATGGAACTATTTAGATGAATAGAGTTTGTGATTGCGTGCTTGCTATTAAGTTCATTATTGATGAGGTTATTATTTATAAGGTTAGTATTTATGATCTTTAAATTAGATTAGAAAATTGATGAGATAAGCCAAAGATGAAATTATTTAGATGCATGGAGTTAGAGTGAATGCTTTTTAAGTTTTTTTTTGTGAAGATATCATCGATAAGTTCTGGTGGCTTATGAAAGTTAAATTGGATTAGAAGATTATCTGAAAAATCAATTTTAGAAAGAAATGTTTGGATTGTTACATCGGTAGCGCTTTAGTTGACATGCAAGTTCTAGAAGGAAGAGCAATTGGAAGATTCATGATAGACATGAATTAGGAAATGGAAATGTAATAATAAAAGATGCACTTTATTTTGTGGTTGAGCGTTATCCTAAAATGGTGGATGCATACTTTCAAAAAGTAGAAGAGCTCTTGGTTACTTTCAAAATTAAAAACATCTCACAGATACATATTATTTCATTGAGGAAACACAAGCTATGGATGTATTTCTTAAGAATTATTAAAAGTTAAAGAAAATAACTAATTATTAACATGTTAGGAAAAAATCATATTGATTGGGCATGAATCTTTATAAATATCTGAATTGAAAAATTCTAAAATTTAGTTCAAGACCATCCAAACTCTGATTTTAGCAAACGTATGACCAAACTAAACATTTTGATAAGACGAACTCATTAACGTCGAAAGTGATCCAATTCGAGTCCAAATGAGCTCAAATCGAGCAGTTGAAGTGTAATATAAAACTTAAGAAGATTAATTGAAGAACCAAATAATCTTCAATTTTCACATGCTTATAGTCAAATAGAGCGTCTCGATGAGATAAATCCAATAAATCTAAACTCTCTTAATTTTGATATTATTAAGACACTTAAATGTTGAAAAAATGATCAATAATCAAGGGAATTAATATAGATTTTTCGATGAAGTGTGCATAATTTTGATCATATTTACGGGGCATGCCACTCTTAGGGCTTAGACCTAGAATTAAGGCTTAAAGAATTACAACGCTCCATCCGAGAACCACCGCCTAATCATTGCCAACAAATCACCTCCACCAAACCACCATCACCCAACTATGATCCTCCGACCACTGTCGCTTGATTACGATCTCCCAACCATTATCGTTTGATTAAGATCTCTCGACCAACTAAACCAACACCGCCACCAAACTAAAGTCTCATGACTATCGTTGCTTGTTTACAATCTTCGACCATTATCGCTCGATTATGGCCATCCGCCCACCGTTGCCTGATTACAGTTCTCCGGTTATAGTTGCACAACTACAATTCTTTGAACACAGTCACCCTACTACGGTAACAGAACACCGTCATCCGACTATGGTTCTCTAACCATGATCGCCCGATTATGGTCCTCCATCCATCTCGTACGACCACAATCTTTCGACCACCATTGCCTGACCATAGTCATTCGAACACAGTTATCCGACCACAGTCCTCTGATCACCATCACTTGACTATGACTCCCTGATCAATATCAGTTGGCAACATTGTTGCTTGTTGACTTCATTATTTGTCATTGTTAATAATCTATGCAAAATGGCATGCGCCACGGTGCATAGCGCGGCGAGGCGCATCAAAATAGCGAGCGCTATTTGAGTCAAGCATGTGCAATGGGCCAATGAGACAAGGCGCAAATGGCGCACTTTATTTTGCTGACATGTTATAAGTTTCAAATTATAATTTATAATTAAATTTTTAAATGTTTATCCATTAATATAACAATTAATTATTAATTAATTAAACATCAAATTAATAAAATATTTTAAAAAATAACTTTTTCAGGAATTAAAACTATCATTTTTTATATTTGGTGGGATTTAGGCTAATCCTGCTCAAATCAATTGATGTAAGTTTCTATGGGATTTAAAATTGACATTTTTTATGTTTGACAAGATATTTATACTTAAATTTTGATCTAATCAATCTATTGTCTGTTATTTAATGGTATTTAATATAAATAAATATATATTTTAATTATTTTATATTGTGCGCTATGTTTAAAATGGTGCACGCCGCATCGTGCTCTATTCACCATGGCTCCACAGGGAATCATATGCTGTGGTGCACCATTCGTCATTGACAAGCACGAGGTACTAGCATTAGCACCAAAATTTATGTTGAACTTTTTGGTCTACAATCTCCCCTCAAAAGAAAATGGTCAAATAAACAATAAAAGATCTCTTGAAAACAACTCCTATGTCACAGGACTTTTTCAACTTCCACTGCATAATACGTTTTATATATTGTATATTCATTATTGTATCAAATCATTTACCGATGAAGCACATAATTCGTAACTAATGACAAACACTAGTTGAATCATTTTAATTTGGCAAGCTCTGTGAGTTTTCCGTTTTCTAGATTTAACAAATAAAACTCTACAGTCTCTTACAACTCCTATTTTATCTGGGCGTATATTGAATCTTTAAACAATGCTAAAATATTAAACTCAATGACTCTACCCCCACGAATATTTTGGCATGCCACATTGCCACAATTATTAAGGGATAGGAATGGAAAACTTGAAAGGTGATAATTTATTGATCATCCTAAATAGATTGTTAAGATAAAAAATATTAAGAAATGGCAGATCATGTAGAACTTCTAAAAGAGTCTAAAAAAAGCTCAAGCATGCATACAAAGATTTATTAGAGGAATGGGGAGGTACAAAACATTATCAAAGACTAAATATGCTTTTAAATAATGATAAAAAAATAGCAGCAGTTGTCAGTTAGAGTTTTTTAGCAAGTAGAAATAAAGAAAAAGGTTGACTCTTAATTAGGCTTAAGGGGGTTGGGCTATAATATAAGTTTGTAAGCCTCACCTTTTTAAAGCTCAAGGTGTTGGCCCTAATAGGTATGGGTGTAAACATAACCGATATTAATGAGTTTAAGGTCAATCCACAAACTTGTTTATCAATTAAACATCCATCATCATCTGCCATTGCCCACACTAAATTGCAACTTCCACCCACTGTTACTAGTTGCTAGTTCGGCTCACAAACAACTCACCGATTATCACACTTTATCACCATGTCGTGCCACAACCAGCAACCACCCTCAATAGCGACCAACAATGTAGTTGTCCACCACCAAGATTGTATGCCCATCAATACCACTAGTTAGTTATCATCAAATGACTCAAAATCAAATTAATTTGAGTCAACCTTTCTAAACTTGACTTCAATTGATTCTGAGCTAGCTCAAATTTAAAATGAAAATAATGTTAAAGGGCGATATTGAACCACAACCCCTTATAAATGTGAAAAAAAAAAAACCCCAATAAGCCAACAAGTCTTTTCTTTACACAATGTATCAAATACATATGAGTAAATATTAATTCCACACTGATTTTAAGCACATTTGATCAAGCTATCATAAAACCAAAATTGACTGGAAATGAGTTCTGAGTCAAAAAAATTGGCTCAAAACTCAACTAAAAAAAGTTTGTGAAGAGATTCAACTTAAAAATTGAGTCTAGAGTTTTTAGTATTCAAATCGGCCCTACCTATGACCTGATGTCCATTGCTGAAATGACCAAATTGATCGAGTAAATCGACATACAATTTATCTAAATTTTAGGGGAGATATTTGCTATTTTAAAAGGCCCTAAATGAGCCTTAGTAAGCAGCTCATCTAAGACCATCATAAATATGAACTAGCCAAAGTCCACACCGTGTTCAGAGAGTTTAGTCAAATAAGCTTTAAATCTTGGATAGTATATTTGACACTCCTACTCTTCATAATCCATATAACTGGCTAGATATTAAAAAAGAAGAAAAGGAGGTAATAGTTATGACAAAAGAAAAAAAATCTGGAGAATTAGTATAAAGGATAAAGCATTAGCTTCATTCAATTGTATGCAAATTTAGCATCTGGCAGTTGCCGATTTGGTTACAAACTATTTTAGTGAAGACGAGACCAACAACTAGGTTCATTCCAACGAATTAAAAAACTGGAAAAAAAAATATGCAACGAATTAAACCTTTGGAATTAAATTTGAATTAATCTAAGCTCTTAAAATGTCAGTTATGAGAAATAGTATTGTTTAGACCTATTTTACAATAGAAAGGATCATCTCAGAACAGATTAGAAATAAGAGATAAAGCAAATGTCATTTCCGTGCTAATTTTACTTTAAACTTAGTTAAGTTTATAATAGGAAAAGACTTTGCAGAAAAAGTCAAATTGTTGATAAATATTAGATATAAGCAGTTTATATGAATGAAGCAGAAAAAGGTGTAAAAGAATAAACAGCATATACAGTTAGCGAATGAAGTGAAATTATGCAATTTAGATTCAAAAAAGTTTATATGAGGATGATAAACTGACCGACTGTCAGTAAGATATGCACGTGCAATAGCTTATGAGATTGTTGCATTACGTTTGGTAGAGTCGAACACAAATGAGTAAAATTAACTCCTTCACTAACGTATACATTTTAAAGTGTCAAGGCAAATAAAAAATTTAAGGAAGAATTCCACCATATAAAGAGGTCAAAAACAATACCGTAATTATGTCCGAGATGCCACGAACACATTGTCTTAGTATATCATCTGCCAGGTTAAATGCTTCAGTCACAGGTGTAGTTGGAGAAACAGCAGTCAAAAGCTTATCATTTGGGATGATAATAAGAGTATCAACGTTTTCCCTAAGAGCTGCAATTCCTTCCTGTGCCTGAACTGCTCGTTTTCTTCCCTCAAATGAAAAAGGAGTCGTAACTATACCGACTGTTAGTATACCCATTGACTTTGCGATTCCAGCAACCACAGGAGCACCACCAGTCCCAGTTCCCCCACCCATCCCAGCCTGAACATGAAGTTGCATGCTAAGTTACAAAATAACAAAAACAATTTAAAACAGATGTCCCAATTGAAGTGTATAAGATAACATGCTAAGGAACAATCATGGCTGGAGAAATAAATAAAAGTAAAAAACAATAAAGAGGCTAAAGATGGCTATAAAAAAGGTACAACAACAACAACAATCATTTATCCTACTACGCGGGGTCAACTACATGAATCGGTTTTCTCCAATGTGTCTTATTAAGAGTCAGATTCTCATGTAAATCTAATAAAAAAAATTATTTTTAATACTTTCTAACAAAGTCTTTTTAGGTTTACCTCTACCTTTCTTAACATAGGCTGGATTTAATACATCTACTCTCCTAATAGGGCATTCTAATAGGGCATTAGAAGGCCGACGTTTTACATGATCAAATCATCTAATGTGACTCTCCCTAATCTTATATGCCACTGGAGCTACTCCAAAATTTTCACCTATATACTCATTTTGCATTTTGTGTCTAATTGTAAAGCCACTCTTCACCTGAGTATATCTTCATCTCTGCAACACTTAACTTAATTTTATGGTTCTCTTTTAATAGCCAACATTCTACACAATAAAGCATTGCAAATCTCACCACCATTTTATAATTTTTTCCTCAAGTTCGAGGGGTACTTTTCTATCCCACAATAGGTCCAATGCATTCCTCTACTTCAACCATCCAACTTGAATTGAATTTATAATATCCTCATCTATTTCACCATCACTTTGAACAATATACCCAAAATATCTAAAATGTACATTCTTTTTAATGACTTGATCACCTAATGTCACAATCCCACTACTAAATCCTATAAAAATTACACTCCATGTATTCTATTTTAGATCTACTCAAATGAAAACCTTCATATTCTAAGGTTGCCCTTCATAGTTCAAGTTTTTCATCAACTCCCTCTCTAGTCTTATCAACAAGAAGAATATCAACAATAAAAAAACATAAATCAAGATAAATTCTCCTGCAAATGTCTAGTAAGAACATCCATGACTAAAATAAAAAGATACGGGCTTAAAGCTAATCCTTGATGTAATCCGATTGAAACAAAAAAATACTTGGTCAAACCACCTTGTGTTTAAACACAAATAACAGCTCCTGTACACATCCTTAATGACTTGAACATAAGCATTTATTAACTCTTTTTTTTTTCTAGAACTTCTCATATCACTTTTCCAAAAACTTTTATTATATACTTTCCATAATCAATAAATATCTTATTTAGATCCTCCTTACTCTTTCTATATTTCTCCATCAAACCTCAGCAGATGTATAGCTTCCATAGTAGAACTACTGGCATGAATACAAACTGAATTTGAGAAACATTAATATCATGTCGTAACCTATGAAGATACCATGCAACAATCAAAATCCATGTAGTGACTATATTTAAATTGTGCTTTAAGAAGGATCCCTTTCACCAATGCCACAGAAGAAGCGTCCAAGGAAAAAAACCAGGAAGAGCAAAAAATAAAAAAAAGGAACTATCTATCTATAATCGCACAACTTATGAGCATAAGATTAAGAAGAATGATATAACTGACGTGTTAATGAAAGCAAACCTGGAAGAATTGAAGCAACAAAGATTAAATACAAAAATTTTCAATGCCTTCATTGCACAATTTGCAGATTCTATGATGCCAAATATAACTTCAAAATCATGATTAACTTACCGTTACAAAAACCATATCAGAACCATAAACAGCCTCCTCTATTAGCTCTTTGCTTTCCTTGGCAGCATTCATGCCAATATCTGGGTTCCCACCAGCACCAAGACCTTTAGTTAACTCCTGCCCAATTGGCAAACGATGCCCAGGATTAACCGGAGACATCCTCATGGCTTGAACATCTGTATTCACAATCCAGAACTCCACACTATCCATGGAACTCTCAATCATTCTATTGACAGCATTAGAACCTCCACCACCAACTCCAACAACTTTTATTGTGGCTGCATTATCATCTTTTTGATTAGATGAGCCCTTTTTTTCCTCATAGAAAACTTCAGGTGAATTCTCCTTCCTTGGATTAAGAAATGTGCTATTCTCCTCTCCTCGAAGCATTGAAACCTCAGGATGCATATTCAAAAAAGGATCTTTTTTCTGATATTTCATAATGTGAGAATTTGAACAGCATCTAACTCTAGCATTGCAGGTGGTAGTGAAGTTTGTCCTCTGCCCTAATACAAAAGGGATTTTACAGCCATGACAGAACCTGAGTGAGCAATTTCTGCCAATTCCACTGTCCAATGCTATTCCTCCTCCAGGAAAAACAGAAATTTGAACTGAAGAACGAGCATCAAATGATGTTATAAATGGTATGCACGTCGCCATATAACAGGCACCAAGTTCCAATAAATTCTTACGGTACAATAATTCCCAAGAAACCAAAAATCATGGGCTTGGCTATACGTCTACCTTCAAATACCTGATAAAAGAGGACAGGTGAGCTCCTGCCAAAGAAGCAACACTAGAAATACAAAAAAACACTGATAAAATGCTTAGAACAAAAATCAACCAAAATAAACAAATATGCAAAGCCTAAACCCTACATTATTCGTAGATGACACAAAACTACCTCAGTTCAATCAACTAGAAATATCAACGTATAAAAAAGTAATGGCAGGTGAAAAAGTGCACTCCGGATAGCACTACAAAAGAGAAAGCAGAACCCCAAAGAAATCAAGGACAATGAGCACACCTCAGAGAATTCAAGAGTTCATCAGTCCGTCCACATCTAGCGAGTGAGAGAACAGGAAGAAGAAGAAGAAGAACAGCGAATGCGAAAGAGAAACATAGATATCAGAGCTGCTGGAGATCCAAAGCCTTATCATCCAAGGTTCAGGCGATTGGCTGATCCCTAAAACCCCACTCTCGGCAGTCCCATTTACCGCTTATTTTTATTTATTTATAATATAGCGGACAAGAAAGAGACGAGGGGAAGGACAGAGGTTCCGTGGGAAGTGTGTGAGGAGTCTATTGTTTCAAGTCAACACTACCGACCGATCGGCATCAAGCGGTCACAATCCTGCGCTGGTTTCGGGTCTGTTTTGAGTCGGTATCATATCTCATCTCGTTCGGTTAACCCATAACACACGATTGCCAAAGTTTATAATGACCTGTTAGGATTACCTGATGAATGATCAAACCTCAAGTTGTTTAAGATTAAGATTTGTTTGGAATTGATTTTTAAAATGAAGTTTTAGTAAAAAATTAAAATTAAAATTTTTATTAAATTTCCGTTTTAAAAAATAATAAAAAAAGTCAACCTAAATGAAGCATAAGATTTCATTTGAAATAGTTTTCGTGCTATTTTTTAAAACAATTTTTAATTATAAAACATAAAATTTATGTACTTAAAAACTGCTTTAAGAAACAATAAGAAATCTGTCCCAAACAAAGCCCAAGATTCAAAGAAATGTGATCTTCATAATTTGTAGCATTTATATGCCCGAAAAAATATATTTTATTGAAAGTTTAGGAATTAAGAGAGACCATTTTAAATCTAAATTATTGGGCGTAAGCATTATTAGAAAATATGATTTTTACATTTAAATTTTTTAATGATAAAATGGCATGGTCTTACCTAAATATCTAAAAATCCATTAAATGGAGAAAAGAGTATTAGAGAGTTTATCAACATCTAAATATTAAGAAAATATCATATAATATTTTCAGTGAGATAATTAATAAAAAGATTGTAGCATCAAGAAGCATAATTTTTATAAATAATTCCTCATAAAAAGTTTTATGATAAATTTTATTACCTTTGTGGGAAGTGGATAAAATTATCTTGTGAAGGGGAAATGGAGATACAATCAAAGACTCATGGGCGGAACCAGCCATAAATTTTCAATGGGGCAAACTTATAGTAACTGTTCGCATATATGTCGGGAGTCCAAGGGGGCAGCGCCCCTTGGCGAGGTTCGACCTGCCCGGTCAGGTCGCGGGGTGAAGGGGCAGCGCCCCTGCGGGGGGTTTCGGGGGCAGCGCCCCTGGAACAAATTTTGATTTACTATTTCTCTTTGTATTTGGTTCATCATTCCCTAGCAATAACACATCTACACAATATATTTAATTATATTGGGGGCAATTGCCTAAAGATCATAGTATTTTAACATTTTTAGGGGGGACAATTATGTAAAACACTTATAATAAATACTAAAAAAATACCTAATTAATAGTGTAATGAGGGGGGGGGGGGGGGGGGGCAATTGCCCCCCTAGCCATAATGGGGTTCCGCCCCTGATCAAAGCTCACCTTAATATTCATGTAAGAATAGAGAGGAGGAGGAGTGGGTGAGCCTTCAAGCTGTTTACCCTATTAATGGAAGAGCTAAGTCTAATGACTGAGGGTCATATATATAAACAAAGAGAAGAAGAGCGCAACATATTTTAAAATAAAATTTTGAATTGATAAAAATAGAATAGCAAAAAGTTTTAAATAAATACTCAAAGTAATCATAATCTCAATCTCTATAAAATAAAAAAAGTTACACCCTGGAAATTTTAACAATACAAAATTGTCATTATTTTTTTGTAACGGAAATTCGAATTTGATCGAAAAAATTTTAAAACTAACAAATTATTGAAATCATAAATAGGATAATTATTTCTTACATTGAAACGCGCAAATCTCCCAACAAGGTCGATTGATGAAAATCATTTTACAGCTTCCAAAGCCTAAACTTTCTTTTTCCTCCCTAAGAATAAAGGGAATAAAAGGGTTTTTTTTTTTGGGGAAATTTTGGCATTTGCCTGTATTATAAAATCAAAAGCAGTTGCACCAATAGAAAAAAACATAAGAAAACTTGTAGAAACCAAAAAAGATATCTCAAATACCCGAGAAAAACAAAATTGGAGTAATGGACATTTACATGAGGGATAAAAATCATCATATAAGAGACAAAATCTATATTTAAATAAGAGATCAACATATCTTGCTTGGTTGCTAGCTTATTTGCTTGCTTGCTTGAACTAAGTAGAATCTGTCAACGAGACAAGGCAGATGTTTCCCTGGTTGTCCTAAGACCTTCCAAGGGAATTGATGCGGCAGATGATCATCATTGTCCAATTCCCAAAAATTCGCATTTTAGGCAGTTGTCTGACTCGAATTAGGCCATCAATATTCATGATAAAGCTCCAAGAAGTATTGCAACAATAGAAATATGAATATATTAGATTCGAGCAATCCATCATAATTTCTTAGTATAACTTCATCCCAATGAAGATCATTAAATCATAAAAACATAGCATATAAATATAGCCAAAATGGAATCATTTCAGAAACTATAAGTGCAGTTTCAGGTTCACCAACTCCCCCTCCTTTCCATTTGGAAAGTTTGAACCTAACTGACTTTGAGATGATTTTCGCAAGGGTAATGGCGCATACAACCATATTATCAATTTTTCTATTAGTTCTTTCACTACAAATGTGATATATGATAGCATTAAGTATGAGCAAAATCCCTCTTTTAAAATTTTTCTCATATGGCAAATCCCCACCAATAAACACAAATGTCTATGAGACGCTCGATCTAAGTAGGAAATTATGGCAACTCGAGAGTAATTTAGGCAGCACAACAAAAGAGTATTTATATTCAAAATATAAGTGAGAAAGATTCTCTGCAACTATGAAAAAAAGAGCATAGTATATCTTGTATCATAATATTTCTTTTTGTGAGTTCTTCCACCATTTTAAGACCACCTTTAAGAGCCAACCATGAAAAAATTGAATATCTAAGAGAATGTCTCTTGTGCCATATCATTGGAGACCAGATAAAATCTGGTTCTTTAGCAAAAAATTCAGCAAAATAATCCTTAAAGGCCCCATAATCCATCATATCCCATATGATTTGAGAATTTTTTTCATGAGAATAGGAATTTTCTCAATAAAACTCCAAATATGCTACGGAATAAACTCAGGAATCAACAAAGAATCGTTAACAATCCATATATTCAACTTATCATATTGAGATCATAAGTCAGCAAGGGGAAAATAAGGGAATGTGGAAGAAAAAACCTCACCCATACACTAGTGATTGATAACTGATAAGTACCTGTGATACACTACCGTACTTCTCCACTATCTACAACGGCCACAGCAGCCTTTGCAGTGCTAGATTAATCTCTACCATTCATTGCTCTGGATCTAAATTGATCTCATCCGTTGTTATACAACGTCCCTGTCATCGTCTCCATATAGATACCACTACTGTAGCTGAGAATGTTCAATGAAGAAACGATGGCTTTTCACTCACTTAAACTGTGTCTATCATCTCCATTGTTTCATCTTCTTCTAACTTGTTTTGCAGGAAGAAGTTCACCTAACAGACGTTGAACTTCTACATGGTATCAGAGCCCATTGGCGTCAAGCAGAGTGATTACTTCGATGGCATCTCCAGCTTCATCTGTAACACCTTCCTCTCAATCGGTTCTGAAAACCGAGACTCTAATCCCTCCTCAACTCAAGTTTCTAATGACCAATGTCAAAATGGTGCTCAGTACACAGCTCAATGCCGATAACTATCCCATTTGGAAAGCTCAAGTTCTAACTCTCTTCTCAGCTAATGGATTTGAGAGCTACCTAGATGGTTCTTCTGCTATGCCGACACGTCAAATCCTTGCATCTGATGGAACATTAAGTATTAATCCTTTTTATCAGTCATGGAAATTAATTGATCAAAATCTAGCTTCCGCTCTGTATGCTACCATTTCCCCATCTCTGCTTCCTTATGTTCTTAATCTTGAGTCCTGTCATGCTATATGGACCACCATTCAGCGAAGACTCCAAGCTACAAACCCTTCTAAACAGCTTCAATTAAAGAGTGAGCTACACAATTTGCAAAAGGGAGATAAAACAATGGTTCAATATCTCTCCGACATCAAGCAGAAAGTTGATGCGATTACTGCAGCTGGCTCTACCATCGACTCCGCAGACATCATTCTATATACTCTTAAGGGATTACCACCGGCATACAATGCTTTCAAAACTACTATCAGATCTCAACTGCAACCTATTGGTGTTGATGACTTTTATTCACTTCTCTGCACTGAAGAACTCAATATGCAATCTGATCTTGCTCTTGAAATGCCCGCTAACTCCGCCTCTGATAACACCTTTGCTCTCCAAGCTGTTTGTGGGCGTTCGCGAGGCAGGGGTCGTTACTCGTATAATCAGAATCGTGGTGGTCGTTCCTCGTCTCCATCCACTCGTGGTGGACGACGTCCCCGTTCCTCTGTTCAATGCCAGATATGTAACCGAATTGGTCATTCTGCGTTTCAGTGTTGGTATCGCACTGATCTCAATTATCAGCCAGTTCAACAAGCTCTTCTAGCTACGGATTCACCAATCTCCGACGACTGGTTCCTCGACACTGGTGCTACATCTCATCTCACATCCAACTTACAGCACCTGCAAACCCCTCATGCGTACACAGGCTCATCTCAAGTTCAGGTTGGAAATGGTCAATTACTGCCTATTGCTAATTCCGGACAGGGCCTTCTTCCTACTCCATCTCGTAAGCTACATCTTCCTCACCTACTTCATGTCCCACATCTATCAAACAATCTTCTCTCTGTTAATAAGCTAACTCATGATAATTCGTGTTTCATTATTTTTCATGCTAATGGTTTCCTTATCAAGGATGCCCGGACCAATCAGACTCTCCTCCAAGGTCCATGTCGTCAAGGACTCTACCCCATTGAGCTTCATCCTGCTGCCTCCGCTCCTATCCCACATTCTGCAACAGCTCTCTACACCAAAGTTCTTGATCCTAATCTTCTTCATCAACGGCTTGGACACCCATCTCCGTCTACGCTACAATCGTTTTCGTCTTATTTTCCTGCTACTAAGAGACTTGTATCTAGTTTTCATTGCTCTGCCTGTTTGCGAGCAAAGTCTCATCGTCTACCTTTCTCTTTGTCTGTCTCTGAAACTAAGACTGCTTTAGAATTAATACACTGTGATGTATGGGGTCCTTCCCCAATAGTATCTTTTCATGGTTATAAATACTATCTTCTGTTTGTGGATGATTTCACACATTATACCTGGGTGTACCCTCTACATCTCAAGTCTGAGGTTTTTGAAAAATTTCTGCACTTCAAAGCTCATATCGAAAATCAACTTAATAAAACCATTAAGATATTTCGAACCGATAGAGGTGGTGAGTTCCTTAATAAACATTTTCATGCCTATCTCTCTCGGGCTGGCATTGTTCATCAAACGACCTGCCCATACACTCCTCAGCAAAATGGAGTTGCTGAACGAAAACATAGGCACCTCATCGAAACAGTTCGCTCACTTCTGTTTCATGCTCATTTACCTACTCACTTTTGGTTTGACGCTCTACTCAGTGCTGTCCACACAATCAATCGCCTACCCTCTAAGAACTCCAGGAATAAGTCTCCATATGAACTCTTGTATAACTCACCTCCTGATTATACTCACCTTAAAGTATTCGGATGTTTATGCTATCCATGGATTCCCACTCAATTACAGCACAAGTTTCAACCTCGTTCCATTCCCTGCTTGTTTCTTGGCTATTCCGATCATACAAAGGGATACAAATGTTTTAGTATTGCAAATGGTCGACTGTATATCTCCAGACATGTCAAATTCTTCGAATCTGTCTTTCCCTCACAATCAATTCCTTATACTCTGCTCAGTCATCATAACCATCAGCACTCTTCTATACCTTCCTCCTTACTTGTTCCCGCCACCCATATCAGTCACTCTCCTACTACTGCACCGTCCAGTCCAAATAATCTCCCTACCACTCGGTCGGTTGATTCAACACCTACAACTTCTCCTTCAATATCTACACCTTCCACTCACAGCTCATCCACCTCTACGAATAATCAGCCAACCACTCTTCCAAATAAACATCCAATGATCACTCGGTTTCGTGCTGGTACCCTTCAACCCAAGAAAATCTTTGACTTACAACATTCCCTCATTCCCAATAATCCTACTTGCTTTTCTGAAGCCAGTAAACACTCGGTGTGGAGGAAGGCTATGTCCCTGGAATTTGAGGCACTTCAACAACAAGGAACCTGGGTTCTTGTACCTCCATCATCCGAATTTAATGTTCTTGGCAACAAATGGCTCTTTCGAACCAAGTATAATTCCGATGGGTCTGTAGCTCGCCATAAAGCCCGCTTAGTTGCAAAAGGCTTTAATCAGGAATTCGGTATTGATTATTTTGATACATTTAGCCCAGTTGCTAAGTTTCCTACTATTCGCACTTTATTCACAGTTGCCATCTCTCACAAATGGTCTATATTACAACTTGATGTTTCAAATGCATTTCTTCATGGTCATCTTGAGGAGACTGTTCACATGAAGCAACCCCAAGGCTTCATCGATCCAAATTATCCACAACATGTTTGTTTACTCAAAAAGGCTCTTTATGGCCTTAAACAAGCACCTCGTCAGTGGTTCTCGACATTCACCCAATTTCTCACTTCCTTCGGGTTTACAGTGAGTGCAGCTGACCCATCCCTTCTCCGGTACTCCAAAGGGGTCATTCAACTCTACATTCTTGTGTATGTAGATGACATTCTACTTACGGGCAATGATAAATCCACCACTGATTATCTCCTTGCAGCCTTGAATAGCAGATTTCACATGCGAAATCTGGGCCCTGTTTCGGACTTTCTGGGTATTCATGTGGCTCCAATACCCAATGGACTGCATCTATCTCAAACTATGTATGCTCATACACTTCTAAATAAGGCTGGTATGAAAGATTGCAAACCAGTCTTAACTCCTCTACCAACCAAATTACCCTCACTTACGCCTGACTCTGAAGAATTTTCCAAGCCTGAACTCTATCGCCAACTGGTTGGTTCGCTCCAGTATATTACAATTACAAGACCTGATATGTCGTTTGCTGTTAATTTTCTCTGTCAACATATGCACAAGCCGTACTTGATTCATTTCCAGCTGCTCAAACGTGTTCTACGTTACCTTCAGGGCACTCTTGCACTCGGTCTTCCTCTTACTGCCAGCTCACTTGAACTTCAGGCCTTCTCCGATTCTGATTGGGCATCAGATTCATCAACACGCAAATCGGTAACCGGCTTTTGTGCTTACCTGGGACACAATCTTATTTCTTGGTGTGTTAAAAAGCAGACCACAGTTGCTAGATCATCCACTGAAGCCGAATATCGAGCTTTAGCCACTGCTGCTACTGATGTTATCTGGCTTCGTCGTCTACTCCTGGAATTCCAGATTCCCGTGGCTGCTCCTACACCTATGTTTTGTGACAATGTTTCGGCTATAGCATTAGCCAACAATCCTGTGTTTCATGCTCGCACGAAACACATCGAGGTGGATTATCACTACATCCGTGATTGTATCAGGCTCAAAAACATTGTCGTGCATCATGTCTCTTCCACTGATCAAACTGCGGACATTTTCACTAAACCACTTTCGGCTACCAGGTTTCAATCTCTCTGCACCAAGTTAACACTTCAGGAGAAAACTGTTAACTTGCGGGGAAGTGATAACTGATAAGTACCTGTGATACACTACCGTACTTCTCCACTATCTACAACGGCCACAGCAGCCTTTGCAGTGCTAGATTAATCTCTACCATTCATTGCTCTGGATCTAAATTGATCTCATCCGTTGTTATACAACGTCCCTGTCATCGTCTCCATATAGATACCACTACTGTAGCTGAGAATGTTCAATGAAGAAACGATGGCTTTTCACTCACTTAAACTGTGTCTATCATCTCCATTGTTTCATCTTCTTCTAACTTGTTTTGCAGGAAGAAGTTCACCTAACAGACGTTGAACTTCTACAGTGATCCCATAAAATAACTGCCAAGCTATCTTTCTTTATAACAAATTGAAATTTCCCCTTTACTATAATAAAAGGGGATTTTAATGGATTAAGATAATGGGTTAAGATTTTATAATATAATATTAATATATTTTAGTCAAATTTTAATATAAAATTCATATAAATTTTTTTCATGAAGATCCGTCAATCCAATATGTTAGTGTCTTGCTGAAATGAGTTGTACACAATACATATGATTATTTTGGTTATTTGAAATCATTTACGAATCTTCTAAATCCAATGCTAATGTGTCTTCCCAAAGAGTCAAACACAAAGCATGAAAGGCCCTAACATATATTGAGGCTAAGAACTTTTCGGCTCCTCTTGATCTTTAGATTCAATGACATTAAACGAGTTTGTTAACATAATACATTTCTATTAACTCTAAAATATATTGAGGTTGTTGCCTAAGAACGTTTGAAAGGAAAAAGTTTTTCTTGCCACTTCTTTTTATTTTTTTTATCCTCTACCATTAAAAGAGATCGAGATCTTTGTGCGAGCTTGTGCGCCTTTTGTTTTTTCCCCTAATTATAACCTTGATCTTCTAAGTTGAGAGTCCAAAGTTTTGATTTAAGAGCTTTTATAAATTGATTGTAAGAGATTAATTATCAATCTCTTGGAAGTTCTTCTTACATTGTGGATTCTAGCAAGTGGGCTAGTGTAGCCCTACTTTTCATAAAACAGAAAGGTGTAGCGGCTTCTCCAACACCTTGTGAAGGAGGGAGATTTCTCTACCTAGCATGGAGCAAAAAAAGAGAGTTTAATGGGATTTCTAAGTAAAGAACCACAATAAAAATCAGATTTGTCTCTCTTTTCTTTTAGCACTTTATTTCATTGCGCTACTTATAATATTTGTGATGATGATGATTAGCTATGCTTCAATATTTTCTTATGATGTGAAGAATTTGAAAAACAATGTTGATCTATTGATTGTTGATCTAATCTATAAGTTAAATTTGTGTTTTAAATGAAAAAAAATATATTATGTTAATTTTTTTTAATTAGTTTATCTTACATTTAGTGTTGAATCACATCTTTATTTTTAATAAAAAAAGAGAATTTATTAGATTTGATACGTCATGCAAAAATTATCTTGATCGAGCACAAATCTCGAGGCAAAAATCAAGTTGAAAACTTCAAAAATTAAATCCGAGAGCATATGAACTCCGATTTCAGCGAGCTTATAGTCAAACTGAGCGTCTCGGAAATACGAACCCAATGACACCAAATTCAACTCAATTCGAGTCCAAATGAGCCCAAATCAAGCGCCCAAAGTTTTTTTTGAAAGCTCGTACCACAATTTGAGTTACCAAACGGTCTCCGATTTTAACGAGCTTATACTCAAATCGAGCGGCTCGACGAGACGAATCCAATGTGCCTAAGATCTCCGAATTTTGACATCACTAAAGCCTTCAAATGTCCAACGAATTGTGCACAATCGAAGGATTCAACATCAACCGTCCATTCGACCACTCCCTATTTGCCCCTGATCTCACACCTATTTACAAGTCATGCCACTCTAGAAAAATTATAAATAGTGCCCTCATTCTTCACAAGAGGACTCAAGTGAGAAGAGAGATAAGAAGAGAAGAGAAAAAGGGGAAAGGGGTAATCATCTCCTCATCGACCACCGCCGGAGTTTCTTTCCGCCACCTGAATACGCCGGAACTATGCAGGATTTTCGGGAGACGCCTGAATTCTGCAGAATTTTGTAATTTTGCTTCAGATTAGAAGAAACAGATTGTAATCTGATCGTCCTGACTTGTGAGACGAATCAACTTCTTGTAATTTACAAAACACTAGTATAACTTTTCAGCTGGGCGTGGCCCCGTCGTTTTTTTCCCTCTTTCGGGTTTTCCACGTAAAAATCATGGTGTTCATTTTCTTTTCTGTTTGTGTGCTGAATATTCGTGCAACGCTTAGACGTGAATTTGTAAACTCTACCGCCGCGTATATTCTAGCCTGCAACAAGATTATTTGATATTTCATTTCATAGTTGCTAGCTTGTTCTTATTTAACCACAAAAAAAATAATAAAAGAGAAAACAAACAATTTTTTTTGCTTTTGGTAATTTGGTTGATTTCTTCTTCAAATACTTATTTAATCACATTTATATTATTGATTGATTCCTAAACCAATAGAAGGCTTGCTAATTCTCATAAGCTAAAACACATATTGGTAGATTTTATGCTGAAATTTTTATCAATAATTACTTATTACCAATGGTTTTTATAATGAATATTTCATTAATTAGCTTGTATTTGGTCAAGCAAAACTGAGCTTGTTGTTCTCAGATATACTTTTTACCAACACCCATCATGACTTTATTAATCATGATCCAATGAGTGAAAATTAATCCGATTCAACCGTCACAAAATATACATTACACTTTTCAATCATTGAATAAATCCATTCTAAGCATTGATTTATAAATTTCCATAATTAAAATCATCAAATCGAATATAGAGCCTTTATATAAACTTTAAATATAAATTCATATATACCAAAATATTTTGAATCCTCATTATGCACATTTTCTTCTCTAATATATCCCAAATTTATGCACCCAAAAAGGCTATGATATGATACAAAAATAGTCTCTCCTTACTTGGAAGACACAATTATAATATGACACAAAAGTAGTCACCTAACTCGTGGCCAAAATAATCGTTAATAAATTTTGGGTGCAGTTACTAAAAGTCACACTATTCAAAGTCAGCTCATTCCAACTTTTAGAATCGAGAGTTGAGAATTCTTTTTATTTTTTCTGTTGAGAATCATCACATCGGAACTTTTATCTCTTTTTTTTTAAATCATCACAATATGTTAATACATCACATATGACATAACATTTCATTAACTTAACTATTAATCTCATTTTATAGGTATTTAATGTTATTTAGCATTTTCAGCACATATTGAAATCTATATGTTACATAGTATATCTAAGATATTACATGACATGTAATTAGAATTTACATGTAAATGATCAATATGCACTATCAATTCTATGAACATAATATGTATTTAGGTTGGCGAATGGATTGTGAAAAACTGGATTTTCCTCACCAAATCGAAGTCTTCCTCCTCTCTTCCCTTCTTTCTCTTCTTCTTCTCATTTTATGCACGTACTTAGGCTTTATTTAGGGCGGCTTTCTTACTTGCTTCTTAAAACAACTTTCTAATATAAAAATTTTAATTTTTGCACTAAAAATTTACTTTAAAAAGCAGTAAGAAAATAATCACAAAAAAAAATCTTAATAATTTTTTTTTTCTGCAAAGGATTCAGCCCATCTTAACAAAATCTTAATATTATTATTGATACGTCATGCAAAAATTATCTTGATCGAGCACGAATTTCGAGGCAAAAAGCTAGTTGAAAATTTCAAAAATTAAATCCGGAAGTACCCGAACTCCGATTTCAGCGAGCTTATAGTCAAACTGAGCGTCTCAGAAATACGAACACAACGACACCAAATTCGACCTGATCCGAGCTCAAATGGGTCCGAATCATGGATCTGAAGCGTTGTTGGAAGATTCAAACCACAATTTAAGTTACCAAACGGTCTCCGATTTTAACGAGCTTATACTCGAATCGAACGGCTCGACGAGACAAATCCAACGAGCCCAAGATCACAGAATTCAGACATCATTAAGGCCTTCAAATGTCCAACGAATGGTGCATGATCGTAGGATTCAATATCGATCGTCCATTCGAGCACTCCCTATCCGCCCCTGATCTCACGCCTATTTATGGGCCATGCCACTCCAGAAATCTATAAATATAGCCCTCATTCTTCACAAGAGGGGGTTCCAAGCAAGAAGAGAAGAAGGAAGAGAAGGAAGAAGCTCCTCCTCGACCACCGCCGGAATCTCGCCGGACCACCGCTGGAACATCGTCGGACCACCGCGGAACCTCGCCGGACCACCGTTGGAACCTCGTCAGACCACCGCCGGAGCCTCGCCGGACCACCACCGGAGCCTCGCCGGACCACCGTCTGAGGCCCTCACCTTCGCCTGAGGCCTTCACATTCGTCAAAGGCCCTCACCAACACCTGAGGCCTTCACCTTCACCTGAGGCCCTTACCTTCGCCAGAGGCCCTCACCTTCGCTAAAGGCCCTCTCCTCCGTCGGACTACCACCTGACGCTGTTGCTTTGTCAGAATACCACCTGAGGCCTGAACTTCTGCTGGGCCACTACCTGATGTCCAGAGTTCTACCAAAGTACCACCCTACTACAACGACCTCTCTGACCCCAATCTCCTACCGACTACAGTCCTTTAGGCCTTCGTCGTCTACTACGGTCCATCCGACCTCCATCACCAGGTTCAGATCCCAGTCTCCTATTGACTACGGTCCTTCAGGCCTTCGTCGCCTACCATGGTCCTTCCGACCTCCATCAACAGACAACGGTCTTTCAGACCCCAGTCTCCTACCGACTACAGTCCTTCAGGCCTTCATCGTCTACTACGGTCCATCCGACCTCCATCACCAGGCAACGGTCTTTCAGACCCCAGTCTCCTATTAACTACGGTCCTTCAAGCCTTCGTCGCCTACCATGGTCCTTCCGATCTCCATCAACAGACAACGGTCTTTCAGACCCCAGTCTCCTGTTGACTACGGTCCTTCAGGCCTTCGTCGCCTACTATGGTCCTTCCGACCTCCATCAACAGACAACGGTCTTTCTGACCCCGGTCTCCTGCCGACTACGGTCCTTGCGACTAAACAAACATGTATATGTAACTCCTACCATGTAACGCAATTTATATGATGTACATTTGCTACATCAATCCAAGGCCTTCTCCCAAGGAAGGGCCTCATTTGTAATCGACTACAAATACTAGTGGATTCATTCAAACTGGGCCAGGCCCCGTGGTTTTTCCCCCTTTTCAAGGGTTTTCCACGTAAAAACTCTTGTGTCTCTTATGAATGCTACACCCTCTCACTTATCTGCTTGTGTGCTGGATCTTCGTACAATGCTAAGACATTAAACTATATATTTCTCTACCGCCGCGAATATTCCAGGACACAACAATTATATAAAGAAACATCTCAGCCATTTGATTTCCAAACATCAGTTTTATACACAAATAAGTGAAATTTGTTCAGAAGCTGCCGAACAATTCGCTACAGTACATGAAATGAAAACATCAAAAAAATATTAATCGATGGCTTAATTAAATATGCTAATATAAGATGGTATTCATTTGAAAATTTTTACGTGTGATACATTACCAAAAATAACCTTGGTTGGGCACGAATCTTGATGCATATTTGAATAAAAATATTTTAAAATTAAATTTGGAATCATCTGAACTCCGATTTCAACAAACATATAGTTAAAATGAATGTCTCGACAATACAAACTTAATGATATAAAGTATAGTATAATGCAATTCTGAATGAGCCCAAATCAATCACCTGAAGTTTAATTAGAATCTTCAGAGCACTAATTGTGTGACCACATGATATACAAATTTGGTATGTTTAAAGTCAAATTGAGTGTTTTAATAAGATGAATCCTACGAGAGTAAGATCACTTAATTCTAACAACATTAAGGAATATAAATGTTGAAAGAATTTTTTATGATCAAATGAATCAATATATATAGGTCGTCCAATAGAGAGTTCCAAATTTTCTCTATATCTATGGGCATGTCACTCTCAAAAATTTATAAATATAAATAGAGCCCCACGCTCTACATGAAAGGGAATAACGAGATGGGGAGGAGTTTGGACTGGAAGTTTGGAGCTAGAACCTAAATTTTGACTTGAGATTAAAGAGGCTTGTGAGGCTTTAAGGGTCAAGGAGCCCCACCCAAGCACCATTGTCGAGCCAACATTTGACTATTGTCATTGAGCCTTCACCAAGCGACCACTATAGTCCTCCAACCATTGTTACCTGACTATTATCCTCAGATCATCATCGCCGACTACGATTTTTCGACCATCATCAGTCGACTATGATCATTAGACCACAATCACCCGACTACAGCCATTTGACCATGTTCGTCCGACTACAATCCTCCAACCATCATTACCTAATTATAGTCCTCAAACGACAGTCACCTGGCTATGGTCATTTAAATCTCCTTCGCCCACCGGCCATAGTTCTTTGATATATGTCGCTAGCCCTTCACAAAGCTTCAACGAGTGTCATCCGAACATGGTCTTCTGACCACTGTTGCCCGACTACAGTGCTTTCGACCTCCATTACATATCGAACAATATCCTTTGACCTCTGTCACTCGCTAACTACAATCCTTTTACAATCGTCACATGACCATAGTCTTTCGAACACTGTCACATGTCCTTCCGGCTACCATTGTTGGATTATGATCCTCATACCACCATCACCCAACTATGGTATTCAAACCACCATTGCTCAACAACGGTTCTTAGACTACCATTGCTCGACTACAATCTTCGAACCACCAGTGCCCAATTATGATCATTCTGACCTCTATCACCCTTCGATTACAATCCTTTTGATGAAAGCTCATCAGAGGAAAGTCACCCAACCATGGTCTTCCAATCACCATCGTCATATTATGGTCCTTCAGACCACTCTTGCTCAACTATAACCCACCCAACGGCCTTCATCACACGTCGACTATAGTCTTCTGACCCCATTGCCTGACTACAACCCTCCAACCACCATAGTGTGTTTCTGATCCTTCTAACCACCATCGATCAACTACGGTCTTCAAACCTCCATCAACTGCATACCGACTACGATTCTCAAAACCACCGTCACTCAACTACAGTCCTCCGACTACCAACACATGGCCGCTATAATTATTTGACCTCCTTTGCCCTATTATGATTCTTCAACCACTGTCATCCAACTATGATCCTTTGGACTACTGTACGGTCCTCCGAAATCCGTTGCCTGACTATGACTCTCTAACCACTGTCGCTCGATTATAGTCTACTGACCTATAATACTCTAATCATTATCGCATGATTACTCCGACACGACATGATTTGTTGCTTTGGAAGAAAATATGGGTTCTCCCTCATACCTCATATGAACATGAACAGTTCTTAATAAATTGATGCATTGCAAGGTGGAGTATATGTTGCACAATTATATGATTTTTTTTTTTTTTTTGGAGATTTATCTTTGGAATTAAAGATTATGAAGCAATGTTCGAGGCTATCAATGCGCTCCTTACCATCCTGCTCATCTTATCAGATCACTAATTCTCGACATCTGAATAATCGAAGCACCATATTTTACCACAATGTATCCAATTGACACTTGGTGGACTTGAAGTAGATTGGCATTTGGAGCTGATCTAGCCCAAACCGATTCTGTTTGTTCTAATTCCATTATCAACTAAAACCAAACTAAAACTGATCTCCCAACTCTTAGCATCCAATCTCCTTGCAACTCACCAAACTAGTCTAGAGGTTGGTTGAGCAAATCAGAGAATATTTGTTCACCAATCCAACCAAACTAATTAACTAATGAGACTATGATTCAGTACTCTCTTGTAGATGCTTAAAGGTCCATTTCTCACTCTAATAAAAATTCAGATACATTATTTTATGAACCCACCACACTAACAAACAATAGAATGCATCCTAAAATATTATAAAAATATTTATTTAAGATTTTCACTAAGAACTTCCAAGACCTTTGTCAGTTCTCAGCTAACAACCTGCCCATGCAGCACATTTTGCAGTGTTCAGTCACCAAACTTTTTCTTCTTCAAGCTTTCTGCTAATTTTATGTCATCTCTTTTTCCAACAACTTAGTTTTTATATCCAGTTTGACTTAAAATCAAAACCTAATTAGAAAGCACTATGAACATCCAAAACCAGTTGTACTTTTCAAATGAGGAAGAAGGCAAACTCCATTAAAATATATAAGAGGATATTGTAAGAAGAGGACTTAAATTCTGGAGGAGCTTAGGGCATCTCCAACCGAAAATCCCATTTTTTCACTCCAAAATGTATTGAAACTCAAAAATGCCGTGATTCATCTCCAATTGAACTCCATTTTGCGGGCTTCTACGAAGGCAAACGGTCTCTCCTCTTTGGTGCATTTCTTCGGCAAATCCAGTTGAGACAAAAAAATGGCGTTGCTGAACAGTGCGACGCAAATATTGTCATTGCACTGTTCACCCGCATGCAAATAGCGGAAGATTTGGTGTTCGGCTGGAGCGGTCGAATGACGACATACGCATGTTTGACATTCGGTTGAAGATGCTCTTAGATATTGGTATTGTTTTAACAAGCAGATGATCTCCTTCACTGAGTTCTTCCATATCCATATATAAAGAGCTATTACAAATATTTAAATAACTGGAAATATGGAACTTATCTTAAATGGCTTCAAAACAGAGAGACATGGCTACCCCATTGTGCTTTTAACAAATTTTTTTCAATAAATTCATCATCAATATATATCATCCCTCCTCTTTAATTGCAAGAAACAAGAAAGCTAATTAATTGATCACCTAACATAATTATATTTCTATATGGTACACAAAAACTTTTTTAGGCTCATCATTAGTTGCAGAAAGAATAATTGGTGGAGGAACATCACCTACAAAGGTAGTAGATATGTGGAACATAAATTAATAACTAGTCTACTATTTCTTGATAAAGACTCCTTCATTTCAGAATATTTTTGTGGTCCAAAATTGATGTTTATTGTTTCTGAACATAAAAAAATGAATCCCAAGCATATATAGGAAGAGGATTAACCTCATAAGGATAGCCTAATAACAAAGATAAATGAGGAAGAAAGGCAAATAATTTGCTCTTAAGGCCCTAAGGATAGCTAATTAATTAATTATGTGTGGAAAGGAATCTTGGGGTTTTAGGTATTTGACAAGTAATGGATGTTGACCCTCCAACAAGGGCAGAATACCCAACCAAACCTTTTGAATGGAGGGATTAAGAAATAAAAATACAAGTGGGGGTCATTATTGCTAGAGTTTTAGTTTAGAAAGAGGAAATTAAAAGATTAGATAAATATGCAGTGTCTACATAGCTTATAAAAGGGAAGGCATGTTGTTAATATAAATTGACACTTTCAAGCATTAAAAAGAAGCTTGATAAGACCTCATCAGCTTAATTATTGCTCAAAAAATGTTTTAAAAGAGTTTTATATAATGAATAAATAAAATAACAACAAAGATGCCAAATATCAGAAGAAAAAACAAAGAATTAGGTAATTTGAATAAAATTATAAGTCTATGTGAAAGCGGAATCAAGTCGGTATAAAAAAAATACATAATTGTACAAATAAAAATGACAGAAAAATATTTTTTTCTTAAATCCAAATATAATCAACCTCAAATAAATAAAAAATATAAATAAATTCTCATCTCTAAAGATTATACTAATTATTAAGAGATAATAAACAATAATAATTACATAAATTATCCATTTAAAAGTTTCTCAAGAGAATATATTCTAATATGTTTAAGGAATTGCCACATAATTTCTAATATATTTATAGCTTTGAATATCTCAAGAAAGTACAAAAGAGTCCCAACAAAATTTTATTTTCTGCTGTTCTATTTTGGTCTCTCACTTCTCTTTTCTTTATTAATCCAACAGTTCTCTTTGTTTTTCAATTCCAGGTCAATACATTCACAACAACAAAGGTTTTTCACCTTCAACAAATACATTTAGACTTCGTTTGAAACGGTTTTTTTACTGTTTTTTGAAACAACTATTTAGTATAAAAATTAAAATTTTTATACTTAAAAGTTATTTGAAGAAACAGTAAAAAAAACCATCTCAAACGAAGCTTTAGTAAAAAAATTTACATATAATTAAGCTATTTCACCAAAGATTTAGGAATTTAAGCAAACACTATGTCTTCACTAATCATCTTATTTTCAGGTGGCAGGTCATATTCTTAAGTAGCCTAGAATTGACCTATTCTATTTTTTTTTTACTCCAGTAGCTTATTATTGCTTTTATCTTGTTTCTGGACTCCATATTTATTCTCTGCTTTCTTTTTTCTACTCCATCTTTTCCTTTTTTGAAGGAGAAATTCAGAACCTGTATGATGACAGTTAGAAATCAGATTATACTCATGAAAAAATGGATTCAAATACATCTATTTGTAATAACTAGATCAAGCTGAACACTAATTGCTTTGGGATTTTGATTAAGCAGATTCTGTTAATCTTTGTCAGGGTCGTTTGATACGGCTTTCTTTTGCTTTTTAAAGTAATTTTATAGTACAAAATTTTAATTTAAAATTATTTAAGAAGCAGAAAGAAAGTCATATCAAACGAAGCCTCAATCTATGAATAACTAAATTCACACATCTGTTTGCACAAATTTCCTTCATGCAACAGTGAAGGGTGACAAAGAACCCCTCAGCCTCGAACAAAATGCAGTGAAGATGAACTACTTCCTGCGGCAGCAAGCTCAGAGTAGAGATATGATGGTCTCTTTCTTACTCTTAGGAAAGCGAAATGGCTCATTTATTGGAGGTGACTTGAGAAATTAGTATAGAATAGAATATATATACGAATTAAAATTTTGAAAATTGTTTAGGTCTCTATCTTTCTAGATAGTAAAGAATATTGGTCAAATAAGTAATGATAAATATTGGTCAATTATAAATAGGCGCTTACAATATGCCTTGTATTTTTTAAATATGCAGAAAAAAAGTCGTATGTGACACCGATGGAGTCATATAAATTTACTGTATTGATGAAATGAGAGACCTGTTCCACTTACCAATTTATATAAAATAAAATCAAATTGGGGAGTATAGCTTCTCATGAATATGAGGAGATCAGAAAATTCAAAATATTAATCAGAATTGGTGAATATAAGCCGAAATACTCCTCTTACTTAGTGGTAGTTTTGATTAGGACTTATAAAGCTGTAATGAAAAGGATAATCAAGTGCTAAAAAGTGAAGGGAGTGGAGTTGGAGTCAGTGATTCTAGAGGTTCCTGTAAAAAAACTCTTAACTTTCCTTATTTCCTCTCTTAGACTTCTCTTTCTCTGTCCCTCTAGTCCACTTTTGAGACGGTGACTCAAGGGAAGGAACTTTATGTATCCGATATGAATTCCTGGCTTGAATTATTACTGAGGTGACTTCAACTACAGAGAGAGAGAGAGAGAGAGAGAGAGAGAGAGGAAGAGAGAGAGAGAGAGAGAGAGAGAGAGAGAGAGAGAGAGAGAGAGGGAGCCATGAATGGTCAGGGTCCAAATCAAATGATTCAGTGATTTAAAAGGTGCCTCTATTCCCTGACTATATTTGAAAGCAAGCAGTTTTTAGATACCTTGGTTGGAGGTTCAGTCTAATGAGAGGACTTCCCTGTTCTCTGAGACTGTTCACTTGAGGTTTTATGGAGTCAACTTCTTCAACGCGATCCTTTCATTCAGGGAACTGAACTTGTATTTGTGTCTTCTTCATTCTTTAATTTGTTTTTTTTTTCCCTCTTTCAGCTAAGGAAGAATTGGGCTTGATGAGAGCTGAGAATAGAATCAACAAACACAGAAAGTGTTGAACAAGATGGACCGGATGTCTGATCATAGAGTTGGTGAAACTGGTCTTTCGGATTCAGGACCTTCAAACCAGCCACTAGCTTATGGACTTCATGGATTCTCCCCTGCGGGCACCAATTTCTTGTAATAATCCTTAGCTTTCTTATTGTTTCTTCTTGTATTCTTCCTTCACTTCATATCTGACCTCAAGTTCTCTTTTTATATCAATCTTTTAAGATTGTTTGCTATTTACATGATCAAGGTGATTGTTTGCATGCAAGATTCAAACGATCTTTGCAAAACTTCTTTCTGTTTGTTTTACCTCTTTTATGCTCCTCTCTCTCTCTCTCTTTCTCTCTCTCTCTCTCTCTCCCTCCTAATAATTTGTTTTTTTTTTTTACTAAAAGCCAACTTTTCTATCGATTCACCATCAATAATGGCATAAACTTCTTTGCACTACCAAAGTCTTCAATCTTATCCATATGAGGATATTTCCTCCTTTCCTAAAGTCACTGTTTTTAATAGTATAATTTATTTGACACTTTCATTTAGTTTCTCTGTTTTTTGTTTTTTGTTTTTTGTTAAGACTTCCATGGTTATCTCCCCTCCAATTCCACCTTGTAAACCAAATGAACCTTGTTCGCTTGTTCAGTGATCAGGAAGGAGCTGCTTATTTTGAGGAGCTGGAGGAGGCACTCATGCAAGGAGTTGTTGGAATTAGAAGCGATGGAGACACAAAGAGTAATTTTTCTCTCTCTCTCGACCTCTATAACTTTCTATCTTTCTCTCTCTATAGCCATGAATAGTTCCAAAAATCACAACCATTTCATGCTCTGAAAAAGGAGATGACAGAGGTTTGAAATGGTCTTTCACGCAGGGATCACATGTGGTGTGATCGATCACTCACTCCTCACTCCTAGCTCTACTAACTCTCTGCACTATTTTAGGGAAAAGGAATAAGTTCCTTTAGGAGAACACTGACAACTGAGCTTTCATTTATCTCTAATAAATGCCTCAGCTTTATTTGATCCCTCTGCATCTCTCCTCTTCTTGCAGCCTATCTCACAACTAGGCCCCCCACTCTTGAGATTTTCCCATCGTGGCCTATGAGATTTCACCATAACACTGTGGTACGCTCTTTATGTCTTTACTTTTTCTCACTCATTTTTTACTGCTCGGTAAACATAGAACTTCATAGTTTCAGTATTTCTTTTACAGCAGTAAAATTTACTGATAAAAATTTAATTTTGATCAATGAAGAAGCAACCCTCCTATAACAAATTCCTCATGAAAATAAAATTTCTATGAGAGGAATACTATGTGTTTTGAACTTTCGATGGCATTTCTTGTCATTATATTCTATAGGGGAATTCACAATCAGCAGAGAGCAGTGATTCAGGATCAGCACAGAACACAATATCTCAGCTGGAATCAGAATCTCCAGTTAGCAGAAAGGACGATTACTCTGAGCTATTTACAGAGCAGCAACAGCAACAGCAACAGCAGCAGATGATTCCCAGTGATGGCTCTAAAACTGAAATAGGAACAGCAGGAAATCATCAATCCAGAGATCAAGACAAGGTACTATTTTCAAACTATTCTTATCTTACTCTCTATCATTAGCTGATTCAGATTCCCAAAACCCCATTACTGGAAAGCCAACAGCTCAGATATCAAGAAATTAATCTGCATCTACTCCTTTGTTTGGATATATTTGACTAAAATCCTATACTTGTAATGTTACCCTTTTACATGCAGTTTTTTGTCAACACAGGTCCCAATGGAGGACAACTTCTTTTAAGCTTTTCCGACTTTTACACAGACCTTTGAATCCCACCAAGCCCAAAAGAAGCCACTGTTCATGGCTTTCTATAGACAGCTCTGTAATATGTTCTCTGATAGCTTGCGTCCAAAATTGCAACTGCTGCTAACCTAACCTTGCAATTTTCCCTTCTTTCATTCTCAATCTTTTTCTTCTAGTACCTCTCTTCCTTTTACATATACTGGAAAAATTGAGAGGCAGAGCTCAATTTACCACCTAAAAGTCTAAAAGAATGTGTGAATTTAACAAGTCCTTTTTTTGTAAGGCTAGCGGCTTGTTCTAGTTGGACTTGGCCTCCTAAAAATTATTACTTGGGCGTTCTGTTTCTTCCGGAAATCAATAAAAATGTACATCAGGTCGCCTCAAAAATGTACCTCTTTCGGTACCGAACTTGAAACTGATAGGAGAACCGCCCGATATCCTCACAGAATAATTGCTCTTTAGAAGAGCATACGTTCAAAGTCATATATTTGTGAATTTTCACTGAACTTTACAAAGAAAAAGATTGTCAAAGAACCCGACCTACAAAATCATTCCAAAGCCTATGAGACATAAAGCAAGACCTCCACCAAATAATAAACAAAAGCATAAAAAGATTGACAAAGAAACCGAGCACAGGACCACAATAGAAGCTGGAAAGCCAAATGCGTCAAACCACCCCACCTCTTTTTTCATGTACAGTTTTCATGGAAATATAACATAACAAACCACATTTTCAGTAAATTTTATATTCTTTTCTCTTTCTGTTTTCTTGGGGATTGCAACATTAATTGAAAGAGTAAAAAACTAAAAATATTATTGGTTGAGTTAAAAAGAGGTCCAAGGTTTCTTTGTGTATGTTGTGTGTGTGAGTTTGCCTTAAATGGCCTAAATGTCCCAAAAAAAAAAAAAACTAAAAATACTAAGTAAAATCTTTGTGGTAAAAAATTGCTTAAAGAAACAATAATTTTCCTTTCTTCATGTACTATATGGACTTAAAAATACTAATTCTTTATGCACTTTCTTTGCTTTAGAGGAGGCTGACTACAGAAAAAGATGGAAGGAACCTGGATGCAAAGGTCATGCAAACTCCCTTCCTCTCTCTCTCTCTCTCTCTCTCTCTCTCTCTCTCTCTCTCTCTCTCCTCGTAGGACCTGAAAAATTATAAATAAATATGCATAGAAACATGATGAGTTTATTAATGAGTAGGCACGCGCCTATGATGTGCATGAAATGCACTAATGCTCATGATACATACATATATGATTCCACATAAATGTTGGAAAGCTCTCATGCATTTTCATTTTCGTGTTAATCCATGCATGCATGACGAATTACTGATCATGCCCATCTCTCTCTCGCTCTCTATGTGTATATATATATATATACTTGTTTATATTAATTGCAGACATTGAGAAGACTGGCTCAAAATAGAGAAGCAGCTAGAAAGAGTCGGCTAAGAAAGAAGGTAGGATTTATTATTATTATTAATCAAATTCAAAGTTGGACAAATCCTTCTAATATATTAATGAAAAAAATAATAATTTTTTTAATTTTTAATGATCTCTACAGGCATACGTGCAGCAACTAGAAAGCAGTAGAATGAAGCTTGCACAGCTAGAGCAAGACCTTCAGAGAGCACGATCACAGGTTCAATAATCGAATCAAACAAATTAAAATAGCATTTAATGCAAAGCAATCTTCTTCAAAATTGATCCTTTTATACTTATTAACCACAATACTAATGAATTTTATTATAACTGAGTGTGTTTAGGGTCTCTTAATACCAGGAGCAAGCACAAATGGAGGTATAAGCTCTGGTAACTAATTACAAAACTTATCTTAAATCAAATTTAATTAATTTATTTATAAGTTAAATCCAACTATCGTACAGAAAATCGCTAACAACAAAGACATTAATGCAGGTGCAGCAATCTTTGACATGGAATATGCACAGTGGCTGGATGAGAACTATAAGCACATGGCAGAGCTGCAAGGAGGCTTACAGGCCCATCTTCCTGACGGCAACCTTCGAGTCATCGTCGACGACTGCCTCAAGCACTACGATGAGATCTTCAGATTAAAAACTATCGCAGCAAAATCCGACGTCTTCCACCTCATCACCGGAATGTGGACTACTCCGGCCGAGCGTTGCTTCCTTTGGATGGGCGGTTTTCGTCCCTCTGATCTGCTCAAAGTAGCCATCTTAATTAAACAAACTCTAAAGTTTTTGTTTTTATTCGGAAGAGAGAAAATTTATCTAACACATCGTTTTACTTTCACGTAACGTATAGATTCTTATGCCTCATTTGGATCCATTAACGGAGCAACAATTAGTGGGAATATGCAACCTTCAACAATCTTCACAGCAAGCGGAGGAGGCTCTTTCACAGGGACTGGAGCAGCTCCAGCAATCATTAGCTGATACAGTGGCGAGTGGCTCGCTAAGTGAAGATCCAAAGGTCGGGAATTATATGGGACAGATGGCAATGGCTTTGGGAAAGATAGGCAACCTCGAAGGATTTGTTCGGCAGGTTCTTTCTTATCATAATCATCATCATTTTCTTCTTCTTCATCATGACAATCAATCAGCTAGCTATAGCTGCTGCTGCTGCTACTACCAATAATAAAAAAATTATTGGCTAGCTAGAAACGACAACCTCCTGAAAGATAATTAATAAACAAATCATTGTCACTAACTGCCTTCTTAACACTAATGCACTTCCCTATCATGGCCGGTCTAGTGGTTTATTGAATAAAGGGTTCCCACTAATCCACTTTTAATTTCTTTCATGCATATGGATGTTTTTAATTGAAAAGTCCTTGCCTGAGTAAAGCTAGAACATAGCTTGGGTTGAGTGTAGTTAAAGGATCAAATATATTGACAATGAAAATAAGTAAGCTTCCATTCGCTGCTACACGAGAAATTATTCCGTGCGAATGCGGAACGCACATGCGCAGTACACCGTTCGGAGACTAATTAGAATGCGCCACGTGAGCAATACCGAGAGCACAGTATCGAACTTGGGTGACATGGCACATTTTGGTTAATTCCTAGATGGCATTCGACATCCGCACATAATAATTTGCCCTGCTACACAGTTCCTCAATGTTGAGTAATGATATTTCCTTTTTATTAATTAAAAAGAAAAGAATGGTTAATGATATATGAAAAGGTTAAATATTCTGATAGTTTACTAGTAGTCTATGATAAGGAGTCATTTTGGCAGTTCCTTCATGCCAAGAAGAAAGTATCTAAGGATAAATTAAATCCACCAAGATTAACCTAAACACATCTTATATATTCTTGATAAATAATCAAAGCATGCATCTCTTTGAAAAAAAAAAAAGAGAAAGACAATAGTTAGAAAATATTACAAATTAGAACTAATTATTTACATGCTAATATTAAAACATCATATTAATACTAGTTTATTATTCTTACTTGTTAGGAAATTTCAAGTTATCAAGTGAATATCTTTAATATCATAGTTTTATACAAAGATCCAGCACACCCAAATAAAATTTGCTAGAAATGATCAAAATTTTTTTTTTTATGCGAAAAAATCGAAAAGAGAAAAATCATAGGCCTTGACCTAGTTTTAATAGTTCACTATATAATTAAAGATGTAAGAGTTCATTCTACCGAACAAAGATGACGGGATTATATAATTGAGAACAATTGTCTGATTCATACTATAGGGATGATTGAATAAATGTTTATTGTAGAGACAATTATACAATGCTAATTGATCAAGAGTAATGTGACAGAGGTTGAGTATTCATAGTTGGACAGTTGAAGTTAATTAATGAGATCATATGTTAATAAGCAGGTAGAGTGGTGGTTGTTGATGGTGATCGTTGGAAGCAATTATTTAGCAGTGAAATAGAGTTCATATATCTCAACCATTAAATCTCATCTAAGTAGAAATTAAATGTGTTTCTATTTATAGCTTATTGAAACATGAATTTTGACAAATTTGGCCATAATAAAAAATACTTAACCAAATAGTCGATATTGATCACTTTGATCATAAATCATTTATGGGTATCTTCGGCTCTTGAGTTCATCTTGTTGATTCATTCTATTTGACTATAAACACACAAAATTAAAGACCGTTTGGTCCTTCAATTAATATCCTACAGTTTTCATTTTGACTCAGATAGTATCGGGTAATGTATTGTTAAATTCATCTTATCGTTTAATTAGACTAAAAGTTTATTGAAATTAAAGTTTAGATCATTTTGAAGTTAATTCTAGAAAATTTTAATATAAATAAGTATCAAGATTTATGTGGATCAAGTGAAATTTTTAAAGATACATATGTAATGGCATTATTATTGATTATGTTGATAAGTCTTAGTAGTAATATCATTGTTTCAAGAGAAAAATCTTAATAGCATTGTCAAACATCAATAATCATAGTATAAAATTAGGGAAAGATGATCTTGCTTCTAAAATGAAAAAATACTCATAAAATTATTGTCACTAATAGCCTCTATTACCCATTGACTAGAAATCTCAAACAACATTAAAACCTACAATGCATTTAGTTAAGATTTCATTTCGGACATTTTTTTTTATTGCCATGTAAAGTTGTTTTAGTGAATGTAAATTTTTAAAGCTCTATAGAAAGCAGCTTCTTTGTGCAATTTTTTTTAAGCAGCGAAAAAATAGTAGCCAAATAAAAATTATCGTTATGAACAAAAAATATAACAGTAAAAAAACTATCGCAAATGAAGCCTATGTCAACTTTTTTACTGTTTTATAAATCAGCTTTATAGTAAAAAAAATTTTAGCATGGAAATTTTTAACTAGAAAGCAGCTTTAAAAAACAATAAGAAAATTGTCCCAAATGAAACCCTAAGTCCACTAAGCAAATTTTTACTCATGTTTAATTAGGTTTATTTTTTTTTTGGGACATTTAGGCCATTAAAGGCAAACTCACACACACAACGCATACACATAGACTCGAACCCTGGACCTCTTAATTGGAAGCCTAAGCTCTCAACCAATAGGCCAAGGAGAGTTGTGTAATTAGGTCTATTACAAACACCTTCATTTGTTCGAGCCCTTCTAATATAGTTCTATCTAATATATTTTTTAAGTCTTCGTTTGGGACAGCTTTCTTCCTGCTTCTTAAAGTAATTTTTTAATACGAAAATTAAAATTTTTGTACTAACAAGCTGCTTTAAGAAGCATAAAAAAAGCCATCCCAAACCCAAAGTAAGTCGAAATCACTTGATTTCTTTACCCCTATTTTGTTCACTAGCACAGCCCCATCATCATAACCTTCACGTTTTCAATATTTTCCCCTCTTAAAAAGTTGGTGAAGTTGCTCTCCTTCTATAGATGCTAGACAATGACATCACAACCTAACCACCTAAACCTTGCGTAAGGCCAATCTCCCACACTTTAATAATAGATCCTCCTATAATTAATTAATTAATTATGTAATTTGTTTATCACTATTTGTTTGCCAATTTGCAAAAAAAATAAACGAAATCATCGTTTATGAAATTAAGAAAGAAAAAAAATATGCAATTTAGAGAAGATTAAGGTGACAACTGCAAAAATAATGGTAAAAAACAAAAAAGAGTCCTCACAGGCATGGCTATGAGGGGCCCTATTGCAAATATTTTTTAATAATAATTAATAAAATTAAAAAAGAATATTATCCTTTCACGATTTATAAAAAAATAAATATTTTATTAAAATATTCTTGTAATTTATTAATTGTTTTGGGTTTGTGTCAGGCTGATAATCTAAGACAGCAGACGCTTCACCAACTGAGGCGTATTTTGACAATTCGACAAGCTGCAAGGTGTTTTCTGGCAATTGGAGAGTACAATAGCCGATTGCGTGCGCTCAGCTCGCTTTGGTCTTCGCGGCCTCGAGAGTAAGCTTTCATGTATATAATTTCTCTTTCAATGCTGAAGTTAATAAGTTTTTTTTGGAATTATTTTTTATTGTTTTTAAAACATCTTTTTAGTTCGAAAGTTTTTGAATTGAAAAGTTGTTTTAAGAAGCAGCAAGAAAATCGTCTCAAATGAAATCTAAGGATTCATTTGGGACAAACAAGAAAGCCGTCTCAAATGAAATCTAAGAATTCATTTGGGACGGCTTTTTTATCGATTCTTAAAACAACTTTTTAATTTAAAAATTAAAATTTTATACTAAAAAGTTGTTTTAAGAATAAGTCGTCCCAAACGAAATCAAAATTATTTGATAATTACTATTGGATTATAGTTAATTTAAGTTTTTTATTATGACTAGTTTATTTTAAGATAAATATAATATGCTAATTAATTAATTGCACATATGAACTCTTATATACCCACTTAGGTGGATCACACCAAGCCATTAAGATAGAAAAAGAGATAATGATCTCTTTGATTCTTTACGAAGGATCCAAATGGTTTTTAATTATTTAAAAGTTTTATTTTAGACTTCTTTTAGGATGACTTTCTTTCTTCATTTTAAATAAATATAATATACTACTTAGTTCATTAATTTTTTTGCATAGAAATATATATGATTTTAGAAAATGATTAATTTGATTACTATTTAAAGAATTAAGAGACAAAATTGATAGTTTAATAGTCTGATTATTTTGATATTTTCTTTATAGAAAAATGTAAATGCCATGTGTTTTCAGTTTTCTTTAATACAAGAAATAAATTTTTGAAAAGTTGTGGTTGTTTGGGCAAAATTTAAGAAATTATGATTGGAAAAATAAATTTTTTTTAAAAAATATTGTGTATTTTATAAGTAGCCTACCAAACATAAGATTTCATAAAATTTAGTTGTTTCATTTAAAAAATAAATTAAATTATTATAATTAGCCCATTTTATACTAAAATAAATTTAGTAATAATATTCATTTCATTTATTCAGTCATTACTATAATAATATAAATTTCCATTTTTCCTTCGTAAATAATAATTAGCTAACCTTATATAATATCTGTGCAGGAACTCAATAGCCACTGAGAACTCTTTCGCTCCAGCTACAAGCCTTCAAATCCTTCAACAACCAGTTGATGCTCATTTTTCAGTCTTCTGAATTCAAATCTTACACTCTGAAAATGCCTAGAGGTACATAGAGAGAGAAGGTGAGAGGAGAGAGGGAGAGAGAATATGAGAGAGAAAGAGAGGAAGAGAGAGAGAGAGAGAGAGAGAGAGAGAGAGAGAGAGAGAGAGAGAGGATCATAACTTCTTCCTTGATTATACTTAGCTAGAGAGAGAGAACATTGGAAGGGATTTATGATAATTTGGAAGAGTAGGGGAAGAGGCATTTTCTCATTAGGTGTGGAGACTTAGCTAAGGAAGATGTGTATTCTATTTTGGATGAGTAATTGCAAGGCTTTCTTCATTTCCAATGAACTCAACTGCTCATTTAATTAGTTGTTGGATTTCGACATTTTGAGGTAATTACAAATTAAAATTAATTTTAAAGCTTCATAGTTTCATAGAAATCATGATTTTATTTTCGTAACATAAGAAAATTAATTATTTTCCTATGAAGATTTTTTATTTTTTATTTTCTGGTTAAAATAGTTTTGACTTTCATGAAATTGGATAAAAGTAAACACAATCTTGTAAAAGACCTAAATTGTGTTAAATATCCCTTGTAATAGTAGTGAAGGGAGTTCAAAGGTGTTGATGTGGTTGACATTAATGCACATGGATTGAAATGTTCCCTTACTTTGATGGAGGAGCTAGAGAGAAATGAATGTCGAGACAATCATCTTTTTTTTTTTTTAAATTCACATATATGGGCTTACGCGTTGATATAAGAGAGATTACAGGTCCTTATATAATCACTAGCCCTCTAAAATATAGTAATTGAAGTAAAACTTATGAGCATTTGATTCAATCTATATAATAACCAAGCAAAAGAAATGAAGATCGAACAACGAAGAGGTCCTCCAGATGACTGTAAAACCAACGATGACTCGAAGCAAAGCAGCAACCCAAGCAAGAAAACTCAGATGGACAGCAACAGACCAACCAACCGAAGCATTAAAAAAGCTTCAAAAAGAGAGACCAAACTGAACAAAGCCAAAATAAAAAAATAAAAAAAACTCATGACCAATAAGGAACAACCAACCAGAAGGCCCTGAAAACAAGAACATGTGAGCTCCAAACTGCAACAACATATATTGAAGGAAACAAAAGAAACAAGAAGCACCAAGCCAACCAACAAAAATTAAACCAATTGAGCAAGCATAGAGAGAGAACTCCAACATCCGACCCCCAACTTAACACCCCAGCCAAACCCAAACCCAAACAGCACAACCGACAACCATCACAGTCGAGCCCTACACCTAAAACACACCCAAGCAAAAGAACAACACCCAACAGGAGAGTAAACAAACGTATAGGAATCCTAGCCGACTGAGCACACCAACCAAAATTCAAGGAAACAACCAAGAGAATGCCAACAACGACAGAGACGAAACAATCATTCTCCTAAAGATAGAAAGTACTAGGTAACTTGAAGCAAGCGAGTTAGACGGATTTGGGAACACCTGAGGATGATGGACAAGTGAAGTGAATGAAAATGTGTGTGTGTGTGTGTGTGAGAGAGAGAGAGAGAGAGAGAGAGAGAGAGAGAGAGAGAGAGAGAGAGAGAGAGAGAGAGAGAGAGAGAGAGAGAGAGAGAGAGAGAGAGAGAGAGAGAGAGAGAGAGAGAATTGAGAGTATTTTTATTTAGATTTTAACTAATTAAACATCTGAGATATAAAATATAAAAATTCAAAATCAAGGAGAAAGTCTTTTTTTTTTGTCTTTCATTAAATCAACATAAAATAATAAACAAAATCTAATGTAAACAACAAGATAATTTTAATGATAAGTAATTAGCAACTTTGTTTAACTAGATCTCACAATATTGTTGCGTCCTGGAGTATTCGCGGCTGTAGAAAAATATAAAGTTTTGCGGCTTAGCTTATTACGAAGATCCAACACGCAAACAGAGATGATATAAAACACAAATATTTTTATGTGGAAACCCTAGAAAGGCAAAAACCATAGAGCCATGCCCAGTTGAGAGAATTCCACTAGTATTTACTTGAGAAATAAGAGGATAACTCGTTCTTGAAATTTAGGACGATTAGATTACAATGATCCACTCCTAGAATGAAATCCAGTTACAAACAAAGAACTTGAGATTTGATGATGTCGTGTATTCGAGCTGAATCCCATAGTCACTTGTAGATCAGACATAATTCCGGCGTCACTTGGAAGTTTGGTGGAACTCCGGTGTCACTTGAAAGTTGGACGAAACTCCCACCACAGAAAAAATGTTATTTTTCGATGGTCATTTTTGTCGGAAAAATAGCTAAAATCCGTCAGAAATTAGCATTTCTGGCGGAAATTAGCATTTCTGGCGGTAAAACGCGCGTCAGAAAAGCCGTTCCAGCGTTAAATATTTCGCAAGAAATATTTCTGGCGGATTTTTAGGTAAAAATTCGTCGGAAATTTTTTTTGAGGATTATTTTTGTCAACTTGAGCAGCACGCCCCACTCTAGCTAACCCGAGCAGTTCCCCCAAGCTAGCCCACGCGCCCCACCCTCAGCCCGCCCACCTCTAGCTAACTCGAACACTCCGCCCATTTGAGATAATTCCACTAGTGTTTACTTGATGTACAAAAGGCTGGCTCGTCCTTAAAATTTAGGACGATTAGATTACAATGATCCACTCCCAAATTGAAATCTAGTTACAAACAAGAATTTGAGATTCGATGATGTCGTGTATTCGAGCTAAATTCCAGAGTCACTTGTAGATCATACAGAATTTTGGCGTCATTTGGAAGTTTGGTGGAACTCCGACGTCAGTTGGAAGTCGGACGAAACTCCCAACTATAGGAAAAACGTTATTTTTCGGTGGTCATTTTCGTCGGAAAAATAGCTAAAATATGTCAGAAATTAACATTTTTTACGGTAAAACGAGCGTCGAAAAAACCCTTTCGGCGTTAAATATTTCGCCGGAAATATTTCAGGCTGATTTTTGGGGAAAAATTCGTCGGAAAAATATTTTTGGCTGATTATTTTTGTCAACTTGAGCAACGCACCCCACTCTAGCTAACCTGAGCAGTTTCCCAAGCTAGCCCACGCGGCCAACCCTTAGCCCGCCCACCTCTAGCTAACTCGAACAACCCACCAGTTGAGAGAATTCTACTAGTGTTTACTTGAGGTATAAGAGGCTGACTCGTCCTTTAAATTTAGGACGATTAGATTACAATGATCCATTCTTTGATTGAAATCCAGTTACAAACAAGAATTTGAGATTTGATGATGTCGTGTATTTGAGTTGAATTCCAGAGTCACTTGTAGATCAGACAGAATTTCGACGTCACTTGGAAGTTTGGTGGAACTTTGGCATCACTATGAAGTCGGACGAAACTCCCACTACAGGAAAAATGTCATTTTTTTAGTGGTCATTTTCGTTGGAAAATGGCTAAAATCCGTCAGAAATTATCATTTACGACGGTAAAATGCGCATCGGAAAAGCCCTTCCAGCGTTAAATATTTCGCCGGAAATATTTCCGGCAGATTTCTGAGGAAAAATATTTTCGACGGATTATTTTTGTTAACTTGAGCAGCGCGTCCCACTCTAGCTAACCCGAGCAGTTCCCCCAAGCGAGCCCACGTTCCCCACCCTCAGCCCGCCCACCTCTAGCTAACTCGAACAATCCGTCCAAACTACTTCACTGCACCCCAAACTACCAGGGGACAACGAACCCAACTATGCCCGCGCGCCCAGCTAGCGCCATGCGGGCGCCGGCGGCAGGGTTCAAACCTCCGCCACTTGATGTTATTCCCACCCTAACCATTAGGCCAAAGATGAAAAGCTACTAAAAAGTATAATTTTTTATATTTAAAGTATAACTAATTAATTTATATTAAAATTAATTATAACTTAATTTTTAAAAAATATATTATTATCTTATAACGTAATTTTAAAAATATATTATTATACTATAACATAAATAATTTAATTTGATAATAAATGACTAAATTATTTAACTTAATTTAACAAAATAAATAATTATAAAAATTTATTCCAACAAATTTTTAAATATATTTAATTTTTTTTAGAAAACTAACGGAAATTTTTTCGAAAATTCCGTCGAGACTAAATCCGTTGGAAAGCCAATAGAAAAATACGACGGATCTCCATCAGAAATTTTCCGTCGGAAATCTGCCAGAATTTCTGTCGAATTTATTTCCGCAGGAAAATAGATGTTTTCCTGTAGTGTCCAGCGTCACTTGAACGTCGAGCGGAACTCCGACGTCACTTGAATGTCGGGCAAAACTCCGATGTCACCTAAAATTCGGGCGGAACTCCGACGACGTCACTTGAACGTCGGGCGGAATTCCGGTGGTGGTCGATGATGAGTCTTTTCCCTCATTCTATTCTCTTCTTCCTCTTCTCTTCTCTTCTTGCTTGGATCCCCTCTAGGAGAAATGAGAGGCCATTTATAGTTTTTTGAGGATGGCATGACCCGTAAATAGAAGGAAGATCAAGGGCAAATGAGGAGTGGTTTGGATGGACGTTCGATATTGAATCCTTTAATCATAGACCGTTCGTCAGACATTGGAAGGTCTTAATGATATCAAAATTCGATGATCTTGGGCTTGTTGGATTTGTCTCATCGAGCCGCTTGATTCGACTATAAGCATGTCATGTTTGGAAACTGTTTAGTAATCCAAATTGTGGTGTGAATCTTCCAACAACGCTTCGTGTCTTTGATTTAGACATATTTGGGCTCGGATTGAGTTGAATTTGGTGTCGTTGTGTTCATATTTCCGAGACGCTCAATTCGACTGTAAGTTTGGTGAAATCGGACCTCAGATGATCCCAGATTTAATTTTTAAAGCTTCCGGCCTAATTTTGCCTCGAGATTCGTGCCCGATCAAGATAATTTTTGATGATATATCAAATATAATTTCCATCAACTAAAAATAAATCTAAAGATTTATTCAAGTTTCAAAATTATTGTCCATCTATTCATCCATTGACCACAAGTAATGAAAATCATAAGCAAAAACAAGTAAAATATAGTAAGATAATGTCTAAGAGAAAATTGGGGTGTAAACTAATTTTTCCTTCAATCAAAACTTATTAGGCACTAACGCGTACATCAACGCCATGAGCCCTACAACCCAAGCCACCATTACTCTCTTTTTCAGTTAGCATCAGGCTGAGAAATCTCTCCTCTTGATAAATAATGGAGAAATCATATACTATCTTCTTCTTCAAACTAAAAGTCTACTACTCTAACCCATTGGCAATCCAATAAATAAACCAAAGCAATCTTTGAGATCTCATAAATCGAGGGGTGAAACCAAGAAGAGTTCAAGGTGGGCAGTTACCTCTCTAGGATTTTTTTTTTCGTAGAAGAATAAATATTTTAACTATTTTGTTCATCTTTAATAAATACAGTTACCTAAAATTCTAAAAAAAAAATTTCTTTTTTTTTTCTATTTCATACATAAAATTAATATTTCTCAATCATATTTTGTTTAACTTAAAAAATAGGGTAGTTCTGTGTGTTTCCATTTGTCCCAACATAAGTCCTGCATGATCTTTACTACAATAGGCTTTCAAAACTCCATAATAACTTAACTGGTGCATTAGGATGAAAGAGAAGATAAAAACAAACTCACTATCATACCCTCACAAATGAATTAATTATTCTGTGCGGAAGCTGAACGCTGCTTCCGAGATCAACCAGAATGCGTCATGTCATCCCTTCGCTATGTACCGCGGCTCGATATTGCTCGGTACTGCGGCTCGGTACCGCTAGCGTGGCTGCACCTGATTTACCTTCAGACATAGAGCTGCATCGAGCCCCGCACAAAATAATTTATCTCACAAATGAGATATTACCTTTTAGTATTTTCAAATAATAATAATAAAAAAAAAGAACTATCTTAGAGCAAGATCCACCTATTCATTTCTCTCATATTTTTTTAGCTCACTCATACTTCAGAGGTTATAAAGAAGTATATATATCAAATATCCAAAAACTAAATCCTACAGTATGGTGTTTTGAAAATAAGAGCATATCATATAGTACAATGAACCTATCATACAATACGATAAGTATAAATAGACGCAACTCATCTTCGTCTATTAGTTGGGAGCTTTGGCTAGCTAACAAACAAGAGATCTTGTTTTAGAGTCTTGTGTATATGATATATATGAGTTTGTCTTAAGCTTCATTTGGGACAACAAGAACTCTTAGTTCTAAATTTTTTTTTTACTATAAAGCTGCTTTAGAAAGAAGTAAGAAAGCTGTCCAAAATGAAGCCTTAATTGATATAAATGTCCCAACAAAACTATAAAGAGGCTATATTCCCTGAAAATTATATATATATTTTTGATCATATCGTACGATATAAATATAATATGATTAGTTAAAACAACAACACATTAATTATATTTATAGCAAAACTAAAAGGTAATTTTATTTTAAATACAACTTGATTAAAAGTATGCTGCACATCTTAATCAGAATACTTCGCATGGAAACGACAAACCAAGAGGTTATATTTTTAACAATGCAAAGGATTTGTTACAACCATCTCTTACTACTTCACAAGTGTAAATGGAGCTTCAGGACAAGATATATTTATTATACCTGCTGGTGTTTGGTTCCACCATGGCACAAAGAAGGGCATCTGTTGGGCAAAGAGACAAGAGATCCATTAAGGAAGAGACAATGGAAGGCAGGCCCTTTTCAAACCATTGATGCTTCCGAAAGGCCTTTGCTCTGCCACTCTTGTCCATTTGTGAAGCTGAAGTCTCGTTTCATTTATTGAATAAATTTATGTAGTTGGGTGGGTTTATAAATGGATGCTCATTCATGCTTCTTTGTGTGCATAATTCAGTCGGATTTTTTTTTTTTTTTTGAAAACGGGGTATCCACCTGCTGTCAGCTCAGCTTATGAGGTTTGGCGGTGTGACTAATCTTCGGCTGACTTGGAAGAGGCACCCACTACAGAAACCGGTTGGAATTTTTAAATTGGTCAATTTTTAGCATGTAGAAATGGAGATTTTGTAGGATGGCTTATCTCACCATTCATTATAACATGATATTAAAATATTTGATAAATTTGATAACTTTGATATTATATATATATATACCAGGTTGATTAGGGCAAAACATAATTTGATATTAGAGTATGGTTTAGATTTCATTTGAGATGACTTTCTTACTGTTTTATAAAGCTATTTTTTAGTATAAAATTCTTTAGTTTAAGAAATATTTATACTAAAAATCTACTTTAGAAAGCAGTAAAAAAGTCGTCACAAATGAAGTCTTAAATTGATGGGAGAAGATTGAATTTGATTTGTCACAAAGCATAAGCTAATCTTTTATATTAGTGAAATGGGCAAATGGGAGGTCAACTAAGTATTGCATTATTTGATTTTAATAATAGCATGTATGCGAGTATATGCATAAGTTTTTTAAAATATTAAATTGTAGGTGCAATCATAGTTAGCCATACTATAATGGTTAAAATTATAGATTTATGAAGGAAGCAGTGATTTAGTGAGCTAAAACTATATATAATATTTTAATAATGCACCTTGAGAATAATGCTATTAGTTGTTATAATATCTATGAAAAATATGATAGCATGATGGAATATTTATAGAATCAAATGAGTGTTAGTATAGTGAAGCTTAAGATAATTGAGGAATGATTATTAATGATTCTAACTATATTTTATAATATATTGATGTTGAAAATAAAGAAATATCTATAGTCATGTTTGTAGAAAAAGCTTAAGAATGTGGTTAATAAAGCAACCAAGAGGTTCAAAGAGAGATTGATAAATATATTTATGTAGTTTGAATTTGAAGGATTTTTTTTTATTAAAGATTGATAGGCAGCGGAAGTATGATACATTTATCAATTTAACATAAATAAAATTGTGATGCAATATAATGAAATATTGATAACTTTGACTAAATATATCTTATAGTTCATCGTTATCCCAAATGAAAATGTTATAGCTTGTCGAAGGAATTGAGGGAAGCTGTTAGGAAATCTATTGATCTTCATTTTGATCCAACAAAATCATCACCTCAAATCCATCAAATATTAAGACTTAATTAACACGTACATCAAACTATAAAACATAATAATTTAAACATGATCCAAACCTGTTTCTGACTGTTGAACGAAGCTAAACCTAATCAAAATCAAAACCAAACACTAACTCACCTTTAGAAGCAATCCTATGACTCAACCATCTCATTTGAGATGATAGATTTAGCCAAACATTAATTTAGACCATAACTTACATAAAGTTCTCACTTGATGCGTTAGCTTGACTAGACCCATTACTAGTTGAGCTAGAACCAAGGTTAACCCTACCCTAAACTATTTTAAGGTTCACTCCAAGTCAACGTTAGAGTGATAGATCAAGCTTTAACTTAATTCAAATTCAAATTCAAATTAAATAAAACTTAATCTTAGGCTTACATATAATCCAAGGAAACTAAACCTAACCTTAGGCTTGAAACCTATGGGACTCGTTTCAACTTGGATAACCTAGTCAAACTCTAAGTTTGACCTAACCCAAATCCACCCTTTGGATCCAAGCCAATTAAAGTCATACTAAGCTCAATTTCTCCGAAATCAACTCGCCATACATTTCTTATTACTTAATGGATCTGTAATAAAAATGTTTAATTTTTACAATAAAATATTAAATATAAATAAAATAAAACATCATACAATTTTTCTCGTAATTTTTTCATTTATAAATAGAAAAAATATCATGCATAGTAGAATTAATATAAAATTCTTTATTTTTCAAATATGTTTGTCAGAGCATTTACTCATATTTATACGCATGTTGGAACATTATAACTCATTATTGAATTGTAAAAGTAAATTTAATTATAATTAAACTCCTAATCATAATTAGTATACTCTAACATCAGATTAACGAATGTTTAGCACTAATAAAAGTTCTTGAATTTAATCCTAAAATCAACTAATTTTTTTTGCAAATTTTGTCACCAATCCAATAACTTGCATTTCGTTGTTTTAACTTAAGCACCAATCAATCAGAACCCACCATTACAATTTTTATTTCTTTCAGTAAAAAAATAAGGCCGGTCGTCGTCTCATTAGAGCTAAGAAAACGACCCTAACAGTGCCAGTCTATTCATTATGATATTTTTCTTAAAAAATTGTAAAAAATAGAATTGCAACGAGTAATATTGTAATATTTTTATCTAGATATTATATGCTTGTGATGTGAAGTTATTTGAGACATTTCATCTTGATATGTTGATTGGGAGCTTTGACTATCAATTAGGAGATCTTGAATTCGAGTCTATATGGGTATAAATTTGTCTTAATTGGCTTAAATGTCAAAAAAAGCGACATAACTGGAGTCACTACAGGAAAATCATACATTACAGATGAATTTTTCTGGCGGCTTTACGACAGCCTTCTTGTTGTTTAAGACAAAATATGCTCGACTATTTTTTTTTCTTCAGATTTTTTTGGTGGTTGTCCAACGGCTATACGGTGGCCTTGCTTCTGACAGCCTTTTCTTATTACATTTTATTCAAAAAAAAATATGACACTTTTAAAACTTTTACCCTTCCAACAAATTGATTGGGGCTTTAGACCATACTCACTTCGAATCACACAGCAACGGGGGAGGCAGCTAGCGCAGATGGTAAGGCAGCCGGGGCAATTTCGTTTTTTGAATTTTTTTTTTAAAATTTCCGGCGGTTATGGCCGCCGAAAAACCACCAGAAATATTTGCCGCCTGAAATAAACCGCCAATTTTAATTTCCTACGTGATTTATACCAACGGAAAAAAAAACCACTGGAAAAGCCGCCATAACGACGGATCTTCCTATAGTGAGTCTAAGAGCAATCAGAGGTCAAAGAATAGTCAGTCCACGTCTCAAACTCCATAATTTTGATCAAATTTTAATTAGGATATTTTCATCTAATTTTATTACTCTAAAAAATAAGATAAATACACCAAATACACTAGCAATGTTATACAGATTCGTTCAATTGAAAATCCAGTTCTATTGCCACTGCTACAGATTTCGCAATTTTATGAACTAATTTACAATTGTAATATCTTAAATGTATCACATAATCATCCACCACATAATACAATGAAAAAAATAAGACATTACTTAGGCTCCAGAAATGTTCCCAATAGGATTTCCCTTAAATTGTAGACGAAGATATTTGAGTCCGGTCATATATGAAACAGTGGAAGAGAAGATTAAGGTTTCGTTTGAGACTGTTTTCTTATTGTTTCTTAAATAATATTTTTAGTTAAAATTTTATTTATTTTTGTATTAAAAAATTGTTTTAAGAAGCAGTAAAAAAATCGTCGCAAATAGAACCTAACATAATCAAGCAAGTACAAGCATGAACATAAATAATATATAACTCACTCATAAATACTATATAACAGAAATTTTTTCCTTTTAGCAATTGATAAGCACTTGAATGCATAGAAAAGTACCCCTTCAAACTTAAGGAAAAATTCTATAAGATGATGGTGAGACCTGCAATGTATTGTTCATTAAAAGAGAAGCATAATACTAAGTGTTGCAAAGATGAGGATGCTCACGTGAAGGATGCTCACATGGATGAGTGGATTTGCTCTAAGAGACAAGAAACGAAATGTGCATATATGTGAAAAGGTTGGAGTAGCAGCAGTAGCTCCAGTTGAAGATAAGATTAGAGAGAATCGTCTTAAATGGTTTGGTCACATAAAACGATAGACTTCCGATGACCTGGTTAGGAAAATAGATGTGTTAGATTTGACTTATATTATGAAAGGTAGAGTCAGACCTAAAAATACTTGGTTATAAAATATTAGAAATGATTTTTCTTTATTAGATTTAAACGAGAATTTGACTTATAACATGACACAATGGAGAAAAAAGATTTATGTAGCCAATCCCACATAGTGGGACAAAGGCTTGATGTTGTTGTTGTTGATAAGCACCTGAAAGCTTCAGCTCACTTAACTTCTCATTACTTTAAAAAAATACAAAGCAGAGAATGTTGGGGCTGCAAGGAAGAAATGCATGTTCAAGTGTCTGGCCTCCTGGCCTTTGAAGAAATATAACAAGCTTGTTTACATAATTACATCTAAAAACTTTAAAATAAGCGAATGAAAAATAGCAAAAAATGTAGAAATTTGACCTGGATATGAAGATCTCAAATTCAGATGCCCGTTCAAGAAGTTTTACACTCAAATAATAAAGAGCAAAAACAAGCTCCATTGCTTGCCCACCTGATGAGATATGTTTATCAAGGGCAGTAGATGATCTTAAGGAGAATCCGATGTGTTTGTAAGAAGGCCCATACTTTCGCCACAAGCAAATACTTCTTCTTGATTGAAATCTTAAAATTATCAAATGATGCAGATCCTCTTAAAGTCAAAACAGAACAGCCTAAGGGTACCTGGCTTTACAGTTTACAGCTCATTGTTGCACAGAAGCAGCAGATGTGGTTGCAATGGGATCATTATGCTCTCTGTTTGACAAATGCGTAATTTTCGTCCACTCCTCCAAATGTTTACGGTGGAGCGCATTCATTCTAATCTTCGGTCTCTTTTCTCGCACGAGCTTTTCAGCAGCTTTCCAATCTTCTGCCACCCCCAAAGCAACCAGAACGGCACAAATCACACAGACACTCCTTCCATGGCCTGTTTCATGAGGAGGTAGTCGTTCATGTTAACATTAATGAATATGAATATGCATGCTTGTTTACTTATTGAAGTCGAGAAACTGAGAGGAAGTGACAAACCACCCCATATTTTATTGTTTGATTACTTGAAAGAAGAAAATGGAGAAGTTCCACTTCCAAAATTTTGTTTTTTGTGGGTCTTTTGGTGGAGGGAAGTGGGCTTTCCATCATAAAAAGGGGAAGTAATGCTTCCTCGTTGATAATCGCTTGAGCTCGCTTAATCAAAAATGGGATGTTTCTACACTTAACATGGTAATATGGTTGATGAAATTTCTTCTAGATTGCATGAAAATAAGAAAAAAAATTGCTCTCAAAACCTCAAAAAGTTCCAATTTTCAAGGGAAGTGATCTTCTTACACTACTATGCAAACAAAGTGCTCTTATTAGAAGTCTAGCTCAACGTAGAAGCATCATCAAGATTGAGTGAGATATCCACCATTGCTTGGCTTGATTGGTGGGCGAGTATAATTGGGAATCTTCAACCCGTGCTCGATTCCTCTCGAGCGGCAACACCACTTAAGTGGGGCCCAATCAAGTGCGAGCGAGGAGGTTTCTGTGATGGGTGCCTCTTTTAGGTCAACCGAGCATTAGTAACGCCGCCAAGCGCCCTTTCGAGGGTGGCAGTGGGTATACTCCATTCCAAAAAAAAAAAAAATAAAGATTGAGTGTGATGCAACCACAAAGTAAACACAAATGAGATCAAGAACATGAGACACAAAATTTACATGGCATGACTTCAGCTAAGACTTTCTCGATGAGAGAGGATCTCATTCATTATCAAAGAAGCCACATTTGGGGTGTACAAGAAAGAACACTCATCAGCCATTCCCAAAATACAAATGCACTAACACTCAAAGAACAATGATGAAAAACAAAATTCTCAAATATAAAAAGATCACCTCTCACCAAGATATCATTATCCACTAAGAAGCCTATCAAAACCCTAACTAATGCACTCGTCAAAGCTCAAAATCCTACAACTACTATCTCTAGAGAGAATCCAAATATAGAGATCTTCTTCATGAACTCCAAGATACCCTAACAGAAGAATTTTTATTGCGTCCTCCCACCTGACGTAGAGATACGTCCTCCCACCGCTAAATAGGATATGTCCTGGATGCTTCCAAGCTAATAAGCCCTAAATGAGAGATCAACTCTTATAGCCTTCAACACTCCTGACGACCTCATAATTGCTGAGACGTCTTGATATATGCTCTAACACAATAACTAAAGCGTCCATACCCTTCACATGAATTAATGAGTATTCCAATGAAGAATTTCAATCATTTAGGCATATTAGATTATGTGCAATGCTTCTTCAGACCTTGTGCAATAGACGTTGCATCAAAACATGAAATATATTAAATCAATTTCAATAATTTTCTCCATTGACACAATTTTGTGGATATAACTTGGATCTTCTCTGTGAGTCATCTTTTTCAAGTCGAGCACTGAAAGCTTCTAAAGCAACGAAGAGCTTAACGTTGAAAACTATCATCCAACCCAGATGATGCCTGAATCAAACACCGAGAAATACCTCTTCAACATATGTGTTGGGCAAAAGTTAGAACCAACAATAATATAAGTGCAACAACCAAAAAAATTTCATACCTCCAAATCGATTGGTTGTCTAGTCTTATTAAATGCTACAACGATAAGACCTAGCACTAGAGCTAAATTGAACAGCATAAACACAATATGTCTATGTTGGGAAAAGTGTGTGCTTGAGCAAATAAAACGTGACAAACCAATGGAATAAAGTAGCCTACAAAGGAGAACTAAGAAAAAACTTAGGAACGTATGAGATTCGGTGAGATCCATTCATGTCCATAGCAAAAAAGAAAAAAACTTTCTTTTAAGTCTAGAGACGTGTGCAATATTACAATATATGCAAACCCAATTATTTCTTCACTTCTCATTTGTTTTCCTCTTAATCTTATCTCACAAAGTAGCAAACCCAATAAAAGAAAAAAAAGGGAAATCTTCAATATATTAATATTTAATATTATTATAGTATATCACTTTTGTTTTTTTTTTCTACCCCTACAGGTTTCTCTTTGTAATACAACCTTATAAATTTGTTACTACAGAAAACCTCCAAGTTGAGAACTCCAAATGCTCATATTTAATAATGATCAAAAGTTTTGTCGTTAGTTGCTATCTCCTGTTATGGGGCACTGATATCCCTTACTAAATCTCAACTCAAGCTTCTCTCAAAGGACTTGTTGCTACTGGCTAAAATAGAGGTAGGACCTTTCAGAGTCCAAACCAAGGTTGAAGACCACATCTTAATCTCTCACCAAAGGTCAAGCATCTCTTAGCATCCTATCATTCGTCAACCCTCTCATTCTCCAATCGCCAACTACTGTTAAGTTGTCGACCACCTCTCTGTATCAGTGTAGTCATTGACCAACAACCTCAATTGTCAAACCTCCACACCTAATTTGTCAATCCTCCTCAATGAGCAATCAAGTTCACTAGCAAGATTTCAAGCCTCACTACTAGCCACCACCCTTCCAACCTTGGTAGCTCATCATTAGCCTGTGGGCTCCGAAAACTTAATTGTTAAAACTCTCCTTGCACCCCGGCCTCTCCGCGTACCCCTTTCTTTCTTTTCTTCCGGATCGTCGAGGATTAAAGTGCTCTGATGGCACTAGAAAATTCGTTAGAGATGTTAAGCCCTATGAACCGACCCAAGGCTAATTAAAAGAGAGAGGTGAATCGGTATTTAAAACAAACACAATCTTAAAACCAATATCAAGATTCACCACAATGAAGACCAAAGTGCGGAAATTAAATGAGTAAGTAATAAAAGAAAAAACACACCAGATTTATAGTGGTTCGGTCAAACCTTGACCTACGTCCACTCCTTGGAGGCACCCTCCAAGTATTGCACTAAGTGTCTCTCCTTTAGCCCCCACAGCTAGGCGGAGAAGCCCTCACAAAATCACTTTCACCTTCCCCGGTGCGGCGGAGTAGCCGGGTCCTTTGACGCCAAAGAGATCTTTTTCTTTGTTGATCTTCCCTCAAGACAAGCCTTAAATCCGACGGTATTAAGGTGCAAGCCTGCCGGAGCAACCGTGTGTAATCCCCCTCCACACTCCCTAGAGTCCCCCCTCACAGGATCTTCTCCCTCTCTCAGACTTCATCCGTTCCTCACTCCCTTTCAAGCTCTCTCTTCAAGGTTCCCCCAAAAGAATGAAGCTACAATGGTTGCCAGAGACACTCCTCATGAGAAAGAAGGAGGTCTTTAAATAGATTTGCTAAACTGACATTATCGTCCAGGCCGATATAAATATCAACCTGGCCGATCAGCATAAATTATGCTCAATCAGCCCGGTCGGTTAGGGATAATTAGACAATTTTTGGTCATATCATCCAGGCCGATAGGATATCGTCCTGGACAATTAGTTCAAATATGAAAAAAATTGTCCTGAACATCACCCTAAAAAGAAGCTGGCCGATGTCAAATCGTCCCGGCCGATCCTGAGATCGTCTCGGACGATGTGATCATGCAAATCACCATTAATTGCTTTCCTTGATTGCCAGATTTATTTAAGAAAAATTGTGCTGGATCGACCGGGCCGATCCACCGGGATGATGTCCAAAAATAAGTAATTCCTAAATAGATCTGGCGGCATATTCTTTCTGAATTAAGCCTATCGTCCTGACCGATACAAAATCTTCCAGGACGATGTGTTTAATGACGGCTGTCTTAACAAGGATGATGTCCTAATCAGGGTTCCTGTTTTTGAACCGATCGTCCAGGCCGATATAAATATCGTCCCGGACGATGTTACCAAAAACAGTAAACTTTAGGGAACAGTCAGGAAATTTTTCCAACGTGCGTGTGTGCAAAGTTACATAGCATCAGGAGCCACACCAATTACAAAAGACTCAAGAAAGGAAAAAGGGTACAAACTGACTCAGACCTAGTCTACCCAATCTTGAGCTGATTCCAAATTGCAGTCTGATCTTATGGACCTGAAATGTCAGTAGATAAGGCAGTCGTAGAGAAATAAGAGTGTTTGCTATCATCAAAATCATAAACCATGAAAACAGATCCGCAACAGAGGAGAGTTTCAACAATTAAGTTTCGAGGAAAATTTTCAATAGACAAATTGGGTTTTGAATTAAGACTTTACCCAGAGGTTTCGCCCTCACTTTGCGAGAACTTTATAATATGAGTTCAAGTTTCTAATAGGCGCAAGCCCCTATAGTTAATTACCCCTTCCGATAGTGAGAGAGAAATTTCAATTAAGGCTAGTCATCAAACAAATACATAGTATCTGGTGTATAGTAGCAACATTGTTTAGTATTTGAAAATTTAATATTTAAATTGGAAATTTACCACCTTGCACTAAAAGATAATGATAGGGGGAGTGATGATCGACACGATCAAGATCACATGGTTTTGTCATTGTTGGACATCATAAACCCTGGTTTACTTAGTCAGATGAGGTCGACCTAACCTCCGAAGGATCCTTATCGGTAACCATGGTTGCGTCGTTTAAGAGTACATTATAGACCTAGGGTGAATATTTGTCTGAGGGGACAAATGTGATTCCACCTTAACTAATAGAGGGCTTGTGCCCTATCAATAATATCATATTGATTTATAACTCAAGGATTTGAAGCCATTGGGGAGCATACGGGCTCTGACCATGGATGTAATTTAGTGGTGCCATTCAGTGGCAATTAGTAAAACCATCCGGTTAAGAGGGTCCCAATCATAGTTGTTTATCTGTGGTGCCTTTTGGCAGCGAAATTATCGGTTAGAGGACACGTGTTATGTCCTTACTGGCAAGAGAAGGATTGAGAATGAATCAAAATGATATTATCAACCAAACATTGACTCTTTGTAAGCTGAAGTAATTTTCAAATTTCTCTACCTGGGCAAATTTTTATCGAGAGTTGATAGATTTTGATTTAAGCATTTTATTTCAATTTTAAATATCTTAGGCTTTTGGTATTTTTTTAGTTTGATTTTTTATGGAAATTTGGGAGCATTTTGAAGTATTTGGGGTCTCCTCTAGTTGAGATTTACATTCAACACGGCAATTATCAAGGTATTTATGGGCAATTTTACTTCACCAGTCGAATCTTGTCAACTCTATCTACTTGCCGATAGAGGATCGAGTTCTTCGTCAGCTTTATACCTTTATTAGTGAATTTTTTTTATTATTGATCTTGAAGTCATAATATGAATGTATAAAACAAATATCTTGGTCGAGATCGTAATCGTGTATAAATAAATATTTCAATCGACGTCGCAACCGTATATTTATTCGATAGTTTCAGCCGTGTCGACTCCTATATGCTCGTATAGGAGGATCAGGCTTGAAGCCTTGAACTTAGATTTATTTTCTTGACCCGCACAGCATCCTCAGTCATCACGTGTGTGCATGCATCACACTCATTGGGGCTTGTGCGAGTAATCATATTTTAATGTAAGAGGGGTTTTATAAAATATTCAACTATATCTAGTTTTGCAGGTGATGATCATCTAGAAAATTCGCAAGTTCTATATTTAAGGATCTGTAAATACCTTATGTATGCTTGTACGAGTGTTACGAATCCAATGGTGTTGCTTAGTAGCCCGCTACGAGTCGTCTTCGTCTGCTGCTTTATGTGGGTATACTCTCGCGCAATGCGAGCTTTGTTAACATTGCATGTGCTTTAGCACTCGATATTCAGGAGCCACTAGCTATTGCATATGGATGAGTTGTATCCAGTATGAATCTTCCAACATAGATCATAGGTGGGTCATGGTGCTACGCTACAGGTCATATATGGCCTCTTGCATGCAATCTTTTGTGCACTGCCAACTTCGTTAAATGTCTAGTAGGTTACTAGCGGATATGCAAGAATCATCTACCTGACTCGCAAGTAGTGGCTTGTAGCTTGCAATACATTCACTATCATTGCTTGTGAGCAAGACTATTGTATGTATTATTGTATTGTAAACTTTTCACTATCAACTTCCTTTGCTTACAGAGAATCGATGTATTTGATTGCCACTCATGGTTCCTAATTGTATGGTGATGCGCTATTCATTGTCTCTTGCCATAACAGTTTGTGGGTGTCATATGTATTATAGGTACGTTGCCTGTGTTCATAGGTGATGTGTTGTATGTTCATATTCACAAAAGATCCACCATTCTTGCAACATATCTGCTTGCAGGGACAATTGTATCCTCTTGCATGACTGATGTGGAGATTACACCTCAACTTCAATTATGTTGCTTATGGAGATTGCACCTCAACTTTAATTTTGTTCCTGACTGTATGGTGCTGCTATTCATTGCCTCTTACCACAACAATTCGTGGGTGTCTTATATGTATTATAGATATGTCGCCTGTGTTCATACATGATGTGTTGTGTGTTCACATTCACAAAGGATCCACAATTCTTGCAACATATCTGCTTGCAGGGACTACTATATCTTCTTGCATGACTGATGTGGAAATTACACTTCAACTTCAATTATGTTGCTTATGGATCGAATATATTTGCATATATTTTAATGTTGACAGCAGAATGTTGCATTCATTATACACCTCTTGCAATTACTTATTAATATTTCGCTAGGTACATTGTTGTTTGATACATTTGCTTGCAAGGTTGATGCAAATGCCACACATCAATCATCGTTTATTCATGTGTGGCTTGCAACTCATTTTAGAATATTTTTAAGCATTTATTTGCAACTAGATCACACATTCTCCTTGATTATTGATTATTGCTTGCAAGTAAATCATGTTTGGAGTTTTGTTCAATATAGGTCCCCTGTTGTTCATTTAGCATTTGTATTTTAGTTATAACTAGGTATTTATTTTTAATTTAGAGTATGGTTTCCTGTTTATTAATTTGAGTTATGTTCCCTGCAGTCCATTCAAATTTCCTGTCAATTGTTTAAGTTCAGGTCCCTTGTCACGAAAAATTCGGTAGCCTCCCGGCATCTCCCCTGTTTACGAAAAATTTCAAGAGTCTGGGGCTTCTCACCACGCTAAGAAATGCGTGTATAGTAAGTGTCAGGAGACACCACTACCGTAATCTTCAATCGTGCAACATTAAGAAAAGCGTGTATGAGTCTTTGAGATAGCCATTTGAAATACAATATTTTTTTTGTGCTGGCACTGAGGCATTCACATTGATACTTAAAGTTTTCCTCGCAACACCAATAAAAGCATGTCCAGGGCTTACCCGCCTCGCCGCAAGTGTCGCATTGGGTTCCCTCCCACAACGCAAAGAAAAATGTGTATGGGCGGTCCACCGGAGCGCCACGAGCGTAGAGGATGGAGTTTGGAGCCTTATAACTTGTGTAGGGGTGACGACAGCGCTGTAGAGGGCTTGAGGATCTCGGACGATGATGAAAACGAGACGTACAAATTATTATTATTATTATTATTATTATTATTATTATTATTATTATTATTATTGCTTTTACTAATCATAATAATAACATTAATGAAAATGATAATAATAATAACATTAAACATTATTAATATTAACATGCTGGAGTGAGAGAAAGTGTGTAATTACCTTGGCTAGGTAAATGGGTTGGAGGTAGTGGGCTTGGGCTGTTTTGGTAGGTGGATCTGGACTTAGGTTGGGTTTGAGCTAAGTAATGTGGGTTGTTTGGCTGCGGAAAGGGTTGTTGTAGTGAAATGAGCTAGGCTTTTGGACAGAGATTATTTGGAGAGGAAGTTTGTTGTGATGTTCACGTGAGGGGGAAACAAGCAATGCAATTATAACAGAGAGTTTTCATGGGTAGGGAGCTCAAACATAGGGCAGGTCGGATCGGCATAGGGAAGTGTGGTTTGGACTTGGAGCTCGTGACTTTGACAAGGAAAAGATCGAACATGAACTGCAGGTTGCCTATGGCAGCTATAGGGATTTGATCGAAGTGTTGGCGGCTAAGAGGGAAGATCTGGGTTTGGTCAGCTGCAGCAAGGGGGGATTTGCATGGAGGTCTGATAGCCTTCATATAGTTGGGAGTTTGAGCTCAAGGCGTGAGTTAGAGGCGGAAGTCGGCTGAGACAAATCGTGGATTGGAGGAGTTTGGTCACAGGCGTGAAGTCGGATCAGACAGGCTATAACGTCCGAGCGGGCTACTGCAAGAATCGGGAGTGGGAGTGTGAGGGAGGTGCAATCGGCAGCTATGCGAGTGAGGGAGATTAAAGTTTCAAGTATGTGTGGGAAAATAGCAAAACGCGAAAAGGCTCGTTCGGTTGGCCTTTGATCAGGGTTAACTACGTCGACATGTGAAGGGATTCAGATCAGAGGCAGCATCAATTTGAGCGTGCCACGGCTGTAGAGATCAGAAGACGAGAATTCAGCAAAGCAGACCAGTTCAGTGTAGACAGAGCCGAGTTTTTTGGTTGGCACAGTAGGGAGGAGATTGCGGATGGAAGAGGGGAGCTTTTGAGTTTTCAGGGTAGATTATCGGTTGGGAGGCGAGCAGGGAAGAGATCGAAGCATTGACGAGAGGTAGTTCGGTGGACGGGAGCTAGATTGAGCAGTGGAGAGGAAAATAAAGTTGTCGCAGCGATTGGGCGGGAAAGCGAAGGAAGTTCACCTCTGAGGTTTTTTATTTTTTTAATAGGAAAATTTGGGCTAAAACCCGTATATTAAAAGAGATGAAAAAGAAATTACATGTAATAAAAGGAAAACAGAAACCAGTCCCTAAGAAAGGAAGCTCACCCAAGCGTGAGCCAAAAACCTGCAGAGAACAAAAAGGCAGGCAAAAAATTGAATCAAAAATTAAAACCAAAGAAGGCAGGGCTCCCAGACAAAACTTAGCCTGGACTCAAGATCTAATGTCATCATAGCTTTATCAAATCGCGAATGATCCCCTGGTTGCCCAAAGGCCGTCCAAGGTGTTGATTTGAGGATCTTGGATTCCACCAGACGGAACAGAGGAACAGAAGAGGATTTCCTTCTTGATGAAACGGACAGAGCGAGAGCAGGTAAAGTGGAAAAGAAAGGATTTCTATTATATCTTTTGTTTTACAGAATAGCTGAGTTTAAATAGAGAAAAGTAATAAAGAATGGTACGGTATCTAGTGTTACAAAAGTGGTGTCCAAACATGTCGTGACACGTGTAATGATTGTTAACAGCCCCCTTCAAACTAATGGCTACAGAGTTGCAGTTAGTTTGCTGGATAAATGCTTGAATCTTTGTGTAGGGAGCGCCTTTGTGAATAGATCTGCAATTTGATCTGTTGTGCAGATGTGGTGAACGGCGATGTGATTTTTCTTGATGCAGTCTCGTATGAAGTGGCAGTCGACCTCTATGTGCTTTGTTCGTGCATGAAAGACTGGGTTGTTGGCTAGGGCAATGGCCGATGTGTTGTCGCAGTAGATCGTTGTTGGAGAGTCCTGAGGTGTATGGAACTCTTCGAGAAGTCGTCTAAGCCATAAGACTTCGGATGCTGCGGTTGCTAATGCGCGATATTCGGCCTCTGTGGAGGAACGGGCGATTGTGCTTTGTTTCTTGACTTGCCAAGATACCGGGGAGTGACCGAGAAAGTTGCAAGAACCGGAGATGGAAGTTCGGTCCTGAGGGTTGCTTGCCCAATCTGCGTCGACATAGCCTTGTAATAAAAGAGATTTTATGTTTAAAGGAATACCGGTTGTCGTGGTACCTTGTATGTAGCGAAGAAGCCGTTTTAATGCGGTGTGATGGCTGTTGAGCGGTAGATGCATGTGTTGACATAGCTGCTGTACCGCGAATTGAATATCTGGTCTAGTGATAGTGAGATACTGGAGTGAACCTATGATTTGTCTGTAGAGGTGCGGGTTGTCATAGGGTTCATTGGAGGTTGTGGACGTTGTAGTTTTGGTAGGAATAGGAGTAGACGCCGGCTTAGCTTGCGCCATCCCTGCTCGGTCCAAAATTTTCTTGGCATATGCTTGTTGATGCAGGATAAGACCGTTGCTTGTTGGTTGAGTTTGAAGGCCAAGGAAGTGAGATAATGATCCCAGGTTACGCATCTGAAAGTGGTCATGTAAATTTGAGAGTAGCTTATTAGTTTCGGTTGTGGAGTTACCAGTGAGGAGTATATCGTCGACGTAGATGAGGATGTAGAGACGCGTATCTCCTTGTTTGTAGGTGAGCAGCGAATGATCGGAGGAGCTTATTTGGAACCCATAGGCTACCATATGGTTGGAAAGAGTGGTGTACCACTCTCGAGGAGACTGTTTGAGTCCGTAGAGGGCTTTCTTTAGATGACAGACGTAATTTGGATGAAGGGAGTCTTGGAATCCGGGGGGTTGATGCATGTAGACGGTATCGGATAGCGTTCAGTGGAGGAAAGCGTTGGATACGTCTAATTGGTGAATATTCCAATTGTGGTGAAGTGCTATCAGGATGAGAATGCGTAATGTTGGCATATTGGCGACTGGACTGAAGGTTTCGTTGTAGTCGATACCGTATTCTTGATTATACCCTTTAGCGACTAGCCGAGCTTTGTAGCGGGCTATGGATCCGTCAGAATTAAGTTTGGTGCGGAATGTCCATTTTGATCCGAGAACATTTTGGGAGGTGTTGGGGGGTACTAATTCCCACGTACCTTGAGATTGTAGGGCCTGAAACTCTTGAGACATAGCTGTACGCCATTGTTCTGATTTTGCTGCTTGGTGATATGTGGTCGGTTCAGAGGGATGTATGGCGTGAACTAGATCAAATATTTTCTTTGGTTGTTGATGTCCGGATTTTAGTCTTGTAAGCATGTGATGTGCTGTAGGCTGTCTCGGGTTCGGAGGTGGTGGAATTTGGGTGTTGTCTATTGTTGCTGTGGCTGGCTGATGAGTGGAGCTCATGTGATTGTCTTGAGATTCAGGAATCGTGGAATGAGTGTTGTTTGAGAGGGATTCGTTGTTATTGGTGACGGTGAGCGGTGTTGTGCTTGATATGGGAACGAGCAGCAGTGGTGGTGTGTGTGTTTGTACGGGTGGTGGAGTAGTGAGGTGATTAGATTTAGAGGCGAAAGGGAAAACTGATTCGTTAAAAACGACGTGATTTGAAGTGTAGATCCGATTAGTGTGTGTGTCGAGGCATCGATATCCTTTTTGCGATGTTGCGTAGCCAAGAAAAACGCAAGGATGAGATACCGGTGATAGTTTTGTTGTGGTGTATGGCTTGAGCCATGGGTAGCAAAGGCAGCCGAATACTTTGAAATAGTTGTAGTTGGGCTGTTTACCGAATAGAAGTTCATAGGGTGATTTATTCTTGGTATTGGGTGAGGGTAAGCAGTTGATAAGAGTATTCGCGGTGAGCACGGTGTCAACCCATAATTGTTGGGGAAGGGAGGCATGAGTTAACAGGGTGCGAGCGGTCTCGATTACGTGGCGATGTTTGCGTTCGGCGACTCCGTTTTGGGACGGAGAGTAAGGGCAAGAGAATTGCTGGATAATACCGTTGATGCGGCAGTAGGTTCGAAATTTGTTATTTATAAATTCGCCTCCGTTGTCAGTTCGCAGAGTCCGAATTTTGCAGTTAAATTGACGTTCAAGAAGTTTTTGAAGTTCTAAAAATTTATTGAATACTTCTGATTTATTTAGAAGAGGAAAAATCCATGTGAATTTTGAAAAGTCATCAACGAATAAGACGTAGTATCGAAAGCCTAATTGCGAAGTAATGGGAAACGGACCCCAAACGTCCGAGTGAAGAAGAGAAAGTACAGTTGTGGATAAATTGGGAGAGAGATATGTCGGTAATCTATGGCTTTTAGCCATTTTACAAGAGTTGCACATGAGGGTTGAAGTTTGAATGTTCTTGTTGCGTTTGGAGATGGCTGCCATGGTGTGGACAGATGGATGGCCAAGACGCTTGTGCCAGAGGTCTTGAACGTGTTGAACGGATAGGAGTGCAAGCCTGTTAGTGTGATCGGCCAGGCGTTTTGAGTTGTGGAAGGGATAGAGACCATTAATAGCTGGACCCGTGAGAAGACGGCGGTGGGTCTTCCGGTCCTGTATTTCATAGCCGTTAGGAGCGAAAATAATGATACAATCGTTATCTTGAGTTAGTTTGTGCACGGAGAGCAGATTAAAGGCTAGATTTGGTACAAGATTAAGTTTCTTTAATATTAGACTACCTGTTGGCGTCGGTAGAATACCTTTACCCGTGTTGTGGATTGGGAGTTGATGGCCGTTACCCAAGATTACTTGGCTTGATCCTGTGTAGTTGTGAGCTTGTTGTATGTGGGTAGGATCGGCTGTTAGATGAGTGGATGCGCCGCTGTCAAGAAACCAATCGGAGGTTGTAGATGAATTTGGAGTGGAGAAGAGAGCCGGCGTGGGTTCAGTGGTGTAGTTATCGTCGTGTCTGTACCAGCACTTGATTGCCGAATGACCGAGTTTACCACATATTTGACATGTCACGGATGGTCGGTTCTGTTTGCTCCCACGGTTCTGTTCTTGTGAGTGCTGTTGACGTGCAGACGGACGTCCCCGCTGCTGAGAGGCTCTACCGCGATCTCTACCGCGGCTTGCGGTCAGAGCGGTTTGACTGCCTGTGAGATTTAGGGATTGGAGATCTCTGAGAGTTTCATGAGCTAAGTTTAACTCTTCACTACACAGGAGGGTGTAGAGTTCGTCCAGGTTGACGGGACGAAGGTTGGTGCGGATCGCCGTTTTGAACGCTTGATAGGTGTTCGGAAGGCCGTTAAGGGTATAATGGATGACGTCCTCGACGTCGACTGGAGCTCCGGCGGCAGCGAGTGCATCGACTTTGGATTTGACGTCAAGCATATATTGTGTCATATTCTTGTCTTTCATAGTCAAGAAGTGTAGCTCGTTTTTAAGATGAGCTATTCTTGATCGCGTGCAGGATTGGAGCCGGACTTCTAGTGTCTGCCAAATTTCGAAGCAATGGTTGACGGATAAGACGTACGGTAGGATGGCCGGAGAGATGATGGAGTAGAGTGCAGCGGCGAGGTTTTGGTCGATGAGTACCCAGGTGGAGTGAGCTGGGTTTAAGATTTGTTGTCCTGTTCCGGAGAGAATGTGAGTAGGCGGAGCGGTGGTGGTTCCGTCCAAGAATCCGTCGAAACCGTTTGCTCGAAATAACTTGAGCACCTGTGAACGCCAGATTGAATGATTGTTGGCGGTGAGGGATTGAGCCGAGACGTTCTTGATGCTGTTCATCAAGAACTTAAGGGAAGAAGGGATTGGAGGTGATGAGAACTCTCCATTTGAGGCGAAGATGTTCGCCGGAGCAGCGGATGTTGTAGTATCGGTGGACATGATGATAGGTTGTTTAGGTGTCTTAGGGAGAACCTGAGACCTCTAATACCATGTTGATTTGAGGATCTTGGATTCCACCAGACGGAACAGAGGAACAGAAGAGGATTTCCTTCTTGATGAAACGGACAGAGCGAGAGCAGGTAAAGTGGAAAAGAAAGGATTTCTATTATATCTTTTGTTTTACAGAATAGCTGAGTTTAAATAGAGAAAAGTAATAAAGAATGGTACGGTATCTAGTGTTACAAAAGTGGTGTCCAAACATGTCGTGACACGTGTAATGATTGTTAACACAAGGGAGCCTGTTGAGGGAGCTTCATCATTGTTCAGGCTAATACAACTAGAAGCAGGCATAAACCGAGGGTCCCCGAATGAGCTGTAATATCACAATCTGCTCCAGGATCGTCCAGGACGATCTGGATCGTCCTGGGACGATCAGTTGTAAATCAGCTCCAGATTTTGCCCAGTTTTGCTCCAGGTGATTTCCTGTAGGCATCGTCCAGGCCGATCGAGGACATCGGCCAGGCCGATGGACACTGTTCATAAGGATCGGCCTGATCATCGCCCTGGAGTATCGGCCAGACGATGTTGGTTTGGTCTGATCGTCCAGGACGATCTGGACGATCGGCCGGGCCGATATGAGGATTACTTAAGGGTTTCAGCCGATTTGAAGAGAGAGAAATATAAAAATAAAAATATCTGATTTTCAGCTCTGAGGAGAGAGAAAAAGGAATTTTTTGAAAAGTTGATTTCGGGAAGACGCGGAGCCGTTTTCGATCGAAGCGACTGTTGAGGAATTTGCTGTGCTCGAGGTAAGGCACATTCCGTCTTTCTAAATTTTCAGTTCCGTCACGGTTGGCGGTATTTTTCTGTCCGGATTTCGTTTTCGTTACAGTTTTTCGTCCGTATCTTTTGATTGGTTCAGTTTTTACCGCGTAAGTTTCTGTATATCGTTGCCGTGCCGGGTGTGCACGTTTTGACTATATTTTGAAGATTTTTGTTCGGGTATTTTTGATTCGGCGATGTTTTTCGTAGACCACAATTTTCTGTGAAATTGGAAATTATCTGTGCAGTAGAATAAATATTCTGGAATATGATTATCTATGTTCTGTGCGAATTCGGTAAATTTTCTTTGCAGGAATTTTTGTGTAAATTCTGTATACTGCCGTTGTGCTGCCCGATTTTTGGGTAAATTCTGAATTGTCCGGATTTCTTCTAAATTGAAATGCTATGTGTATAAGCTATAAAAAGGGAGTTATAAGGGGCCTGAATCCTACGAGATTCAGTTAGTGAAACGGGAAATCTGAAATGAGATCAAATCTGATATCTGTTCTGTTCCGGATTCGATGAATTTTGTTCTGGTGCTATAAGCACATCTGTTTTGGTGCCGTGAGCACAAAGGGAGACATAAGGGGCCTGGATCCTTTGAGATTCAGTCAGTGTCTGGGAAGGGAGGTATAAGGGGCCGGAATCCGTAGAGATTCCGTCAGTGTCAGGGCATTTAGCTATATGTATCTGTTCTGTTTTCTGTATCTGTTCTGTTCTGTACGAAATTGTGATTATGATATGATATGATCCGTACGATTCTGATTTCTGTTTCTGACTCCGTTGATTTATCCTGTTCTGTGATCTGATCTGTACGATTCCGTTTCTGATTTGATATCTGTCCGTATAAGTTCTGATTTCCGATTCTGTTCCGATTTCTGATCTGATTTCTGTCTGATGAGTTTGGTTTTGGTTTCTGAGAATTTAGATTGGTGGTTTGTTGCTTTGCTGAGCTGTTGAGCTCACCCTTGCTTTCTGGTGGTTTTCAGGTTCTGGGAAGGGCAAGGAAGTTCAGGACTAGAGTTCAGAGTCTGATCAGTATAGGTACTTTTGTACTTTTGATTTTTGTACAGTCATGGCTTTTCTGTTCTGTCTTTCTTTCTGTTGAAAGCCATGTACTGTTCTGTAGATGATTATTTTTGAGGAAATGAAAAGATAGATGTTTTGTTCCGCTGCATTTGATGATTTTAGTAGCTCTGTTGTTCTGTGTGTTTCTGTTGAGTTAAGAATTTGGAAGATCAGTTCAGTAACCTAATCCAAAGCCAGATCCTGGATAAGAAGTTCAGCTCGTCGCGATCCGGCTCGGGCGGGATCCGTCCCCGTCGGGTCGGGTCGTGACAAGCTTTTGTGGTATCAGAGCACTGGTTTTGGAAACTGGTTGAATTGTGAAACAGAGCTCTAGGAAGTGATCAGTGAGTCTGTCTGGGAGTAGTTTTGGGTCGTTTGGCTTTTTATTGTGTTGTTTTTGTGTTGTTTTTGTGATAGTTTTCCGGATTTTCTGGATTTTTCTGTATGGATCAGCCAGACCCAGACATGACAGACGGTCAGAGTGCCGATCAGGCAGCACCAGTGGGGAGTACAGCCCCAGTGGTCGGTGCTGATACGCTTTCACAGTTTGCTTCACTTATTGCTCAGATGATGAGCGAGACTCAGAGCAGAGCTTCTACTGTTAGATCTGAGGACATTGATCGACACCTGCAGTTATTTTTGAGGTTGAAGCCTCCGAGGTTTGAGGGCGCTGTTGAGCCCAGAGCAGCCGAGGAGTGGCTGAGGAGATTGGAAAAGACTTTTGACGGGATGCAGTGTCCTGCAGACAGGAAGGTTCCGTTAGCTGTTTTTCTGTTGGACGGAGAGGCTGAGCACTGGTGGGATGGCCAGCAGGCAGCCAGATTTCAGGGCAGATTGAACTCTTTGATCACTTGGGAAGAGTTCACTGAAGTGTTCAGAGACTGGTTTGTTCCCCCTTCTGCACGACAGCAGATGCAGGAGAGTTTTCTGAGGCTGGTTCAGGGGAGCAAGACGGTGATGCAGTACGAGGCTGAGTTTACTGTATTAGCCAGGTACGCTCCGCAGCTGGTCAGCACTTCTGCTGAGAGGTGCTACAGATTTCTGAGAGGCTTACGAGACACTTTGAGGCAGCCTCTGATACCGTTCCGGATTACTGATTTCTCTGAGCTTGTGGAGCGAGCTCGTCTGATTGAGAACGACATGACGGCTACTCAGCAGCGGTGGACTGCGAGTAGGAAGAGGTTTGGAGGTGAGACTTCTGGCAGTGGTTCCTCTGGGAAGAGGAGATTTGTTTCTGGATCTGGATCTGGAGATTCCAGAAGGAGCGGAGGATCGTCTGGTACTGCTACCAGTACGACTAGTTCTGGATCTGTCAGTATGGCACCTGTGTGCCAGAGTTGTGGACGGCGACACCATGGCCAGTGCTACAGGATAGCTGGTCTTTGTTTCAGATGTGGTCAGCCGGGACATAGGATTGCAGAATGTCCACAGATGGGATTTGAGCAGCGATCTGAGGGCTTAGTCAGACCTGTTGGTTCAGCAGCAGGAAGACCGAGGACTGTTCCTCCACGCCCTGAGGGATTTGCTGGTAGAGGTGGTGGTTCTAGTTCTGCACCACGGAGACCACCTACTGTTCAGAGGGAGCAGAGTAGTTCTGTTGCTTCAGCTCCTGTTCCAGTTCAGCCACGAGTCTACAGCTTGAGTCAGCAGGAGGCTCGAGATGCTCCGGATGTTGTGACAGGTACGGTTTACATTTCTGATCAGCCCTGTCGTGTTTTGTTTGACTCTGGAGCGAGTCATTCTTTTCTGTCCGAGCATTGTTTTGAGGCTTTACGTTTGGATTCTCTTTTACTTCCGGTTTCTTTGTCTGTGATTTTACCGGCTGGGAATCCTTTGATTGCTCGACAGTTTTGTTTGTGTGAGATTGAGATTTCTGGCAAGAAGTGGAAATCGAGTTTGATTCGATTGCCGATTTCTTCGTATGATGTGATTCTGGGCATGGATTGGCTGAGTCTGTATGAGGCTCAGATTGATTGTCTGAAGAAGCAAGTGAGTTTGCTTGTGGCTGGAGAGAGAGTTGTATTTCAGGGATTACGAGGTGTTCTCTCCAGTCTGATTTTTGCATTGGAAGTGAGCAGAATGTGGAAGAAATGATGCCCAGTATTTTTGGCTTCGGTGCGGGATCTGAACCTGGAGGTTGGTTCTGTTTCTGAGATCCCAGTGGTACGGGAGTTTGTGGATGTTTTTCCTGAGGAGTTGGTTGGTTTACCTCCGGATAGAGATGTGGAGTTCTCTATCGATGTTTTTCCGGGTACCGCTCCGATATCGAAAGCTCCGTACAGGATGGCACCGAAAGAACTTTCTGAGTTGAAAGTTCAGCTTCAGGAGTTGGTTGACAGAGGTTTTGTGCGCCCTAGTGTTTCACCTTGGGGAGCACCTGTTCTGTTTGTGAAGAAGAAGGACGGTACACTCCGTATGTGTATTGATTACAGAGATTTGAACAAGGCCACGATCAAGAATAAGTATCCTTTGCCTCGGATAGATGACTTGTTTGATCAGCTTTCCGGATCTTCGGTATTTTCGAAGATTGATTTGAGATCCGGATATTATCAGGTGAAGGTGAAGGAATCTGATGTGGTGAAGACAGCTTTCAGTACTCGGTACGGGCACTACGAGTTTTTGGTTATGCCTTTTGGGGTAACCAATGCGCCCGCTATTTTCATGGATCTGATGAACCGAGTATTCAGGGAGTATTTGGATCAGTTTGTGATCGTCTTCATCGACGATATTCTGGTATATTCTGCATCTGAGGATGATCATGCCAGACATTTGAGGATTGTGTTGGAGACTTTGAGGAGGAATCAGCTGTATGCCAAGTTCTCCAAGTGTGAATTTTGGCTGAAGAGTATTTCTTTTCTGGGGCATGTGATTAGCGGAGAAGGTATTTCTGTAGATCCCCAGAAGATTCAGGCGGTTGCTGATTGGCCAAGGCCGACTACGGTATTTGAGGTACGTAGTTTCTTAGGCATGGCCGGATATTACAGGAAGTTTGTGAAAGGATTTTCGCAGATTTCGACTCCTCTGACGAGACTGACTCAGAAGTCAGTTCCTTTTGTTTGGACACCGGAGTGTGAAGCTAGTTTTCAGAGATTGAAGGATTGTCTGACTTCAGCTCCAGTGTTGGCACTTCCGTCAGGTACGGAGGGTTTTCAGGTGTTCAGTGATGCTTCACTGAAAGGACTGGGATGTGTCCTGATGCAGCATGGTCAGGTAATTGCTTATGCTTCGAGATAGTTGAAACCACATGAGAAGAATTACCCGACGCATGATCTGGAGTTAGCTGCAGTTGTTTTTGCTTTGAAGATTTGGCGTCATTATCTGTATGGCGTCAGATGTGAAATCTTTACTGATCATAAGAGCCTGAAGTACATTTTTACTCAGAAGGATCTGAATCTGAGACAGAGGAGATGGCTCGAGTTGATCAAGGACTATGACCTGACTATTCAGTATCAGCCTGGAAAGGCGAATGTGGTAGCGGATGCTTTGAGTAGGAAGTCTTCTGGATTATCAGGTATTCAGCTTACCTGTGATGACTTTCTGATTCGTGATTTGGAGCGTTTGCAGTTGGAGGTGATTTCCTCCAGTGATTTGGAGTTGGTTCAGATGAGTATTCAGTCTTCTTTGGAAGCACGGATTCAAGAAGCCCAGAAGTCAGATTCTGATTATTCGAAGTGGATAGCTCAGATTGGATCTGGTAAGACTCCTGAACTTCGAATTTCTGATTCTGGTGCTATTTTCTGTAAGAACAGGTTGTGGGTACCTGTGTTTGGAGATTTGAGGCGGGAGATTCTGTATGAATCTCATCATTCTGGCTACACTGTTCATCCAGGCAGTGGTAAGATGTACGCTGATATGAAGCTTTTGTTCTGGTGGCCTGGGATGAAGAAGGATGTGGCGGAGTTTGTGTCGAGATGCGAAGCCTGTCAGTTGGTGAAGGCAGAGCATCAGCGACCAGGTGGACTGTTACAGTCGTTGCCTATCCCTGAGTGGAAATGGGAGAAGGTAACAATGGATTTTGCGATGGGTTTTCCTCGATCACGACAAGGACATGATGCCATTTGGGTAGTTGTGGATCGATTGACGAAGTCAGCCCATTTTCTTCCGATCAGACAGACGGATTCAGTTGAACGCTTGGCACAGATTTATGTGAAGGAGATAGTCAGATTGCACGGTGTGCCTCGTGTGATCGTATCTGATCGAGATGGACGTTTTACTTCCAGACTTTGGAAAGGCATTCAGCAAGGCTTGGGTACGAAACTGCATTTCAGTACAGCCTTTCATCCTCAGACCGATGGACAGTCTGAGAGGACTATTCAGGTACTGGAAGATCTGTTGAGACTTTGTGTTCTGGATTTTAGCGGAAGCTGGGAAGATCATATTCCGCTGATTGAGTTTGCTTATAACAACAGTTTTAAGTCCAGTATCGGTATGGCACCGTACGAGGCTCTGTATGGCAGGAAGTGCCGTACTCCTTTGACTCTGACGGAGGTCGGAGATAGACAGGCTTTGGGTGCCACTTTTGCTGATGAAACTGCTCAGAAGATCAATTTGATAAGAGAAAGATTGAAAGCCGCTCAAGACCGTCAGCAGAAGTATTATAATCAGAAGCACAGATTTGTTGAGTTTCAGGTTGGTGACTTTGTGTATGTCAAAGTCAGCCCGATGAAGGGTGTGAGCAGATTTGGTCAGGTAAGCAAGCTTAGCCCAAGGTATGTTGGACCGTTTGAGATTTTGGAAAGAATTGGAAAATCTGCTTATCGCCTATTGCTTTCTGATTCTATGCCGGATGTGCATAATGTGTTTCATGTATCCACTCTGAGGAAGTGGGTATCCGACTCTGGGAAGAAGATATCTACGGACGAGATTGAGATTCAGGAGAATCTGGCGTACAAGGAAGAGCCAGAATTGATTTTGGCGTACGACGTCCGAAAGTTAAGAAATAAAGAGATTCCGATGGTTAAAGTCCCGTGGAAGCACCGGACTGCACGGGAAGCAACGTGGGAAAAGGAGTCTGATATGAGACGGTCATACCCGTACTTATTTTGACTGAATTTGGATTGGTTAATGTCGAGGACGACATTTTTCTGAGTTGGGGAGATTGTAATATCACAATCTGCTCCAGGATCGTCCAGGACGATCTGGATCGTCCTGGGACGATCAGTTGTAAATCAGCTCCAGATTTTGCCCAGTTTTGCTCCAGGTGATTTCCTGTAGGCATCGTCCAGGCCGATCGAGGACATCGGCCAGGCCGATGGACACTGTTCATAAGGATCGGCCTGATCATCGCCCTGGAGTATCGGCCAGGCGATGTTGGTTTGGTCTGATCGTCCAGGACGATCTGGACGATCGGCCGGGCCGATATGAGGATTACTTAAGGGTTTCAGCCGATTTGAAGAGAGAGAAAATTAAAAATAAAAATATCTGATTTTCAGCTCTGAGGAGAGAGAAAAAGGAATTTTTGGAAAAGTTGATTTCGGGAAGACGCGGAGCCGTTTTCGATCGAAGCGACTGTTGAGGAATTTGCTGTGCTCGAGGTAAGGCACATTCCGTCTTTCTAAATTTTCAGTTCCGTCACGGTTGGCGGTATTTTTCTGTCCGGATTTCGTTTTCGTTACGGTTTTTCGTCCGTATCTTTTGATTGGTTCAGTTTTTACCGCGTAAGTTTCTGTATATCGTTGCCGTGCCGGGTGTGCACGTTTTGACTATATTTTGAAGATTTTTGTTCGGGTATTTTTGATTCGGCGATGTTTTTCGTAGACCACAATATTCTGTGAAATTGGAAATTATCTGTGAAGTAGAATAAATGTTCTGGAATATGATTATCTATGTTCTGTGCGAATTCGGTAAATTTTCTTTGCATGAATTTTTGTGTAAATTCTGTATACTGCCGTTGTGCTGCCCGATTTTTGGGTAAATTCTGAATTGTCCGGATTTCTTCTAAATTGAAATGCTATGTGTATAAGCTATAAAAAGGGAGTTATAAGGGGCCTGAATCCTACGAGATTCAGTTAGTGAAACGGGAAATCTGAAATGAGATCAAATCTGATATCTGTTCTGTTCCGGATCCGATGAATTCTGTTCTGGTGCTATAAGCACATCTGTTTTGGTGCCGTGAGCACAAAGGGAGACATAAGGGGCCTGGATCCTTTGAGATTCAGTCAGTGTCTGGGAAGGGAGGTATAAGGGGCCGGAATCCGTAGAGATTCCGTCAGTGTCAGGGCATTTAGCTATATGTATCTGTTCTGTTTTCTGTATCTGTTCTGTTCTGTACGAAATTGTGATTATGATATGATATGATCCGTACGATTCTGATTTCTGTTTCTGACTCCGTTGATTTATCCTGTTCTGTGATCTGATCTGTACGATTCCGTTTCTGATTTGATATCTGTCCGTATAAGTTCTGATTTCCGATTCTGTTCCGATTTCTGATCTGATTTCTGTCTGATGAGTTTGGTTTTGGTTTCTGAGAATTTAGATTGGTGGTTTGTTGCTTTGCTGAGCTGTTGAGCTCACCCTTGCTTTCTGGTGGTTTTCAGGTTCTGGGAAGGGCAAGGAAGTTCAGGACTAGAGTTCAGAGTCTGATCAGTATAGGTACTTTTGTACTTTTGATTTTTGTACAGTCATGGCTTTTCTGTTCTGTCTTTCTTTCTGTTGAAAGCCATGTACTGTTCTGTAGATGATTATTTTTGAGGAAATGAAAAGATAGATGTTTTGTTCCGCTGCATTTGATGATTTTAGTAGCTCTGTTGTTCTGTGTGTTTCTGTTGAGTTAAGAATTTGGAAGATCAGTTCAGTAACCTAATCCAAAGCCAGATCCTGGATAAGAAGTTCAGCTCGTCGCGATCCGGCTCGGGCGGGATCCGTCCCCGTCGGGTCGGGTCGTGACATGAGCAACTGGCCAATCAGCACAGCAACATCCGTTAAAGAAGCTAGAATAATAGCAAATCAATGATATCTGCTCGGCATTTCCACTTGAGAATTTTCTCAAAAACAACTTTCTTGATGCTCATAGATATGGAGGTAGAATAGCTCACAGTATTATCAGATCTCCTATTATTTATTTCTTTCTAAATATAATAAATAGAGCAGCAAGAGATGAGATGATAGAAAGATTTAATCTGTTGCTTCACATGTAATTCACCACTAATCCATTCTCCAAAACGGAGAATCGTGGGTCTAATAAGAAGGCTCTTAACTGGTGGTATTAGCTGAGGATAACAGCATAAGAAAACGAGCATTCCAAGAATAAATGGGAAACGCTCTCAGGAAGACAATGTCACAGGCTACAGGTAATCGGAACATTAATGTTCCTAAGCAGTAAAGCATCAGCAGGTTTTAACCCTCCCACCATAGCTAGCCAAGAGAAGCAAGAGTAACACAAGGAATGTTTAGAATGCCAAATCAAATTGACCCATGAGCACTTCTGAAGATTTGAATAGTGTTCATTAAAAAAACAACTGAATTTGCCATTATTCAGATTATTCCAAAGTAAGCAATGGCTAGAGCATTCAAAAATGGGGATACCAAGTATCATGTTCCGCAGATAAGGGGAGACAGAACCTGAGAGAGACCAGGTCATGCCCGAAATGAAATCTTTCAGCTTTGCATTAGAATTTGTAGCATTCAGCAACGTGATACCATCATGAGAATTTGCAATCGTTCTATTATAATGCCAGTGATCCCAGTGTAATGAGATAGGAGTAGTGGGAGTAATTTTAAAATAAAATTTATCCCTATCAATTTCAGTCGTGCAAACAGATTTCTAGAAAGTCGTAGAATTTGTAGTGGGTGGACACCAAGGAGAAATATATCTACTAAAAAACCATGTGGATAAAGGAGATTTGTCATTATAAATCCTAAGAATAAGAGAGCAATTAAATGCAAATTGAGTAGCCTGCAAAGAGGACAACCCCAACCCACCATTTTGCTTAGGAATGCAATTTTTTTCCAAAGAGACCATATGTATTTTCTTGACAGCAGTTAAATCACCAAAGAACAAAAACTTAGAACAAGTTTTCTTAAAATATTTGTGCACAGTTTTAAGTAAAATGGAACCACGAATCCAGTAAGCAATAGAATTCAAGATAGTGTATCTCATTATTTGTAACTGGCCCGCAAAAGAAAGAAGATTGGCTTTCCATCCAGAGAGTTTTTTTGAAGCACTGTCCATGAGAGGCAAAAAGTCAGCTATTTTAAGCCTATTGAAGGACAGAGGGATGTCCAGGTAAGCGATTTTAGAGCTTATGTTATATATGGAAAGCAGGTTAGAAAAGTTTCTAGGCAGCAAAATAGAACTTTTATCTAGATTAACATGCAAACCGGAAGCTTTGGCAAATGTGTCCAGGATATTTGAAAGGTTAATACAATTTTCAGTAGTAGCTTCTCCAAATATTAGCACATCATCCGCATAGAGTAGATGGGTGAGAGAAAACTCATCTAACTTGATACCTTTGAACATGCCAACATCTAGCAATGAAGAAAAAGCATCAATCACCAAACTTCTCCGTCTGAGGTTTTTTTGCTCCCATTTCAACAGCGAACAGGCAACGACAATCAAGGCTACCATGGGATTTGCAAGAGAAGTCGCAAGGCAACGAGATTTTGGGAATTTGGGCAGAACTTCGACTGAAACGATATGAGCATTTAATTTGATTTTGATTTTTTTACTTTAAATTCAATTAAATTAATAATAATTTATTATTATTAATTCAAAATAACATAAACATGTCAATTTCACGCAACCACCTCGATTCGCACGCATTTCCTCAATTTACACGTCATTGCCTTAGGATCTGCGCCAATCTTGTCGAACAAATTTTGTTGGGAAAGATTATAGTTGATTTTGAGTATTGTCGATGTTCCAAATGCAACGGCGGAGTCCGTTTCGCGATCGAAAGCCGTTTGGCAACGTCGCGCATCAATTTTCTCGATTCGAGTGTCGTTGCCTCGGGACCCGCACTGATTTTCTCACGCGACTTAAATTGAACAAATTTGCAGTCATTTTTGGGTATTGACGATGCTCCTAAAGAAACGGTGTAGTCCGTTTGGCGATCGGACATCGTTTGGGAAACGTAAACATCGCGCGTCAATTTTGAGTGTCAGTCATCCCTTTGACCTATCTTGTCCGATTTGATTGTGTGAGGTTCTCTCTTAGGCGAATTCAATGCTCTGATCGCAACAGCTCAATCTATTTGACAATCAGAGATCGTTTGAGCCTTCGAGTGATGCATCGAGCGTCAATTTCACCTTGTTTAGCCACAACCATCCTCATCAATTTACAAATTTATGACTCTAGACATCAGAAACCAAGAGTACAAACCTTGCATCTTCTCTAAGTAGAGGCAGGTGGAAAGTACATTTTTTAGGAAACTAATTAATTGAAAATTTAAGCTTGATTTAGAAATATATCTCATTATAATTTTTTCAGTTAATAAATAAATTTGAACTAATTTTAACATTAAATCCAAATCATATTTGAATCAATATTCAATAATTTCGAGAGATCAAATTAGAAGAAATTTAACTTGACATATCTTGATAATCTCCAACTTAGAGATCAATTTCTTATGAGCAATTAGAGAGAGAATCATCTCTATGTGGCACCCATTCCTAATTAACTTTGGAGTTCAATGAGGTTTTATAGTGCCTCAGTTCATTAGTGGCAAATTTATCAGATCCTTTTGCCACAAATTTTGCCTTGTTATGCAACTTGTTTGTTATAAAATTATGATAACATTGCAATACCCTTTTTTTTTTATCATTGCAATACCCTTTTGACCCTTGGAAGCTCCTACTAGGCAAATAAATTGTCCGGCATCACACCTCCAAAATCCCCAGTACTTGCATCACAATAGCTCTTATTGTTTTAATGTTTATTATCATATATATAATGTGTCCTATTTACTTCTTGGCATTATTACCATAGCACATTCAATCACGTTCTAGGAATTATTGCAAAAGGCTGAAACTTAAACTTTCACATCCAAATGTTCGATAGAGATCAAATTCTTCTTTAAGCAACGAACATCCCTTACATTTCAAAGCTTCCACATTGTTTGTCTTTACTTGCACATCACCAACTTCCATAAAATCCAAGAGTTCACTATTATTAATATAAAACTTCCAATAATCTCTTGCAAAATATTAGTTATAAATTATTTACGTCAAATAGAGTGAACTAACAAAATTAAGTCTAAGATCCAAGACTCCTTCAAACCATACACACTAAGACCGGTGCATTATGGATATCGTCCAACTCAACATTTGCAAAGTTCTTCATTTGTTTTGAACTCTATAAACCGTTGCCTTGCAAGCAGACCTATTTCATATGATCAATCATGCTACATCACTAGCATGCATTGTTATAACCATTTTATTGGCTCTTTGGTTGATACTTGAATCCATCTCAACCTCAATTGTTGCCCTTATTCTTTGACCCACTCCCATTGTAAACATTTAAAGCAGAAGATAATATATCTTGACCTTTCTCATGTCATATAATGTCCCCACCAAGAATGAGATCTCTGGAGACACACATTGATATCAAAGCAATCCTACATAAAATCTAAAATGATAGCTCTGATATCAATTTGACGCGAACAATCTTCACAATCAAGAAGAAAAATTAGTAGAGAAGAAGTAAAATGTTAAAGGATCATGAAAAGTAACAAGATAAGCAAGCCTTATGTTTGTGCGAGAAGATAACTTGTCTTGGAGTTATTCAAAATTTCAAATCTTGCACTTAATCAAATATTGAAAACCCGAAAGAGATAAAAAGATGAATAAGAAGAATCGTTACAACAACAATAGAACATTATTAATAGCACAAGTTGTGTCTTACGTGACTCAAAATTCATATAATAATGGATAAAATAAATAACAAACTACAAATGAGTTACTAATAAATTAAATGACATGCATTAAAATAACAATTAAAAATAACAAAATTTAAAATGCATATAGTAACAACTCGAATAACTAAAACTCAAAATTTATGTCCACGTCAGAAAAAGAGAGATGGAGAAAAAACTTGCGCAACTAGTTACAGAATGTGCATAAAAAGTACTTAGCAAGGATCCTAGACATATATTAACGGTGTATTCCAGAAAATCTCTCTCCATCCTTTTCAGCTACCAAAATTCGGAAAAACTGCAGTTGCTCCCTTCCCAGGAACAAACGCATCATTTTTTTTTTCCTTATTTTCTTTTGTTTTTTTTCTTCCTCGCCTCTTCAACATGTTTTCATTTCAGATTCAAACTTTTGCTTTTTTGTCCACGGAGCTGCCTAAATTAAGTAGAAATAAGGTTAATAAATGAAAATTTGACATTATACAAGATTCCCTCATGTCCTCAACAATCAATTAAGGGAAAGTGTTCACTTCCTGCTGAGCCATTTTACAGGTTTGACTGGATGGAACCAAAAGTGAACTTAAATCAGATTGGATTACGGTGGATGTAGCACCTTTTTAATAAGTTTGGCGGAAGTCAGTTCGATACCTATGACCCCCTAGCCTTCAAATATTTTCTTTTTGTCACACATTCTAAATTTTTTACTAATCATTTTTCTTTTGTGAGTTTTGGCTACTGTATTTGTCATTGAAAGAAAGGTGAGCTTACCAAATGCACAATGGACATAAATTGGCTTATTTTGAGCCCACATCTTGCTTGCCCAGCGAACTGCAGTTTCAATCTGCGATGGTTGTGGAGCTCTGGTATCCCAAGTTGGCAGACATAGATATGCATCCTCTGAGACAACAGAACTTCTAGGCAGTTCACAAGTACAATCAATAACTGCAGGGTCGCCAGGAGGTAAATGCTTCTTAGAAGAAGGCCACCCTCCAACATACAAACCTTCTGAAATTTCATTATAAATAACTTCCCTGCTCTTCAACCTCTTAAAGAAAGCATATACTCGAACAAGAAATAAGAATGGAAAGAAGAGAATCTTCGACCATAGTGGAAATTTCCCGTTGGAGCCCTTCCCAAATATCAAAGGAAAATTAATGGCTGGGTGAGAAGCAACTGAAACTAGGCTGGCAATGAATGAGTCATAAAGAAGTGATAAAGGAATTAGCTTCATGCTTAAGTCTTTGAGGTAAACAGCAGTGAAGAAGAAAACTAATCCCACAACTCCAACCGCTTTAGATATTCCCATGAAAGGTCTAACAAAAGTTTTGCTTGCTTTTCAGCTATTGCCTGTCAGAACAGAAATTGATGAAAGTTGCCCCTGTTCCAAAACACAAACCATAAATGAGGCCCAAATTCAGGAAATCCAAATCCAAAAATGCCGCACAAGTTTTTACTGAAGATGTTTTACAAAAAGTGCTTGGCAAAAGGCACGGATCAGAGCTTCATAAGCAAATTATAAGCTTGGTTTGATGAAAAGTGCATTAATTTAATTCCACCATCATTATTAGATTTACCCAGCTAATAGGAGTTGATTTCATGAATCTCCATTAATGCTAGATTGCCGCATGAGTTGCTAGCTCTATTATGCACAAATCATTTTAGACAACTTATACTCATGCTATTTTTGGCAAAACCTCTATTCATTTTTAGCTATATCAAATTATCTTCAACAACAACAACAACAACATCGATCATTTGTATCACTACGTGGGGTCATTGGGTCAGCTACATGAATCTGTTACGCGTGAACCGGCCCAGGAGGGGCCGGCTGGACCCAGTTCAGCCCGGGTCTACACCAGGCGGAGGCGGAAACGCCCAGAGGAGGGGGCGGACAAGGTGGACCCCACTTGGGGCTGATTTAATTGTGTGGGAGGGAAAATTTTAAATGCAAAGGGCTGTTTAGGTAATTTGTAGGAATCCTTTATTGTTAATTAGGAGGATTAGGAGGGAGAGGGGATCATCTTGAATTTGAATGTAATTTGAGATCTAGGGTTTTCTTGCTTGGGCTCTTGGCGTTGCCGGAGATTGTCGGAGAGTTGTTCTTCCTCTCGAATCGAAGAACATTGTATCTTGCTTTCGTTTTGATCATCTACTAGTGGAATATAAGTCCATTGTGTGTTTTCTCAGATTTCCTACAATTTTCTACTGTTTTCCTGCGCTTTGGGCTGATTTCCTGCAGAAAACAGCAGCTTTAGTGCTGTTTTCACCACTCTAGTCGATAGGAAATACTTGGATCTAAGTATTTCCTATAAAATTGGTATCAGAGCAGCGATTCGGGGCCACTGGCAGCTGAAATTCTGAAATTTCAGCAAGTTCCTCGTCTCCGGAAGAAGGTTTTTGTAGATCCGTTAGAAGAACAATTGCCGGAAAGAAGGTGGATGTCTTGGAAGGCGAAGTCGGTCAATTAAAAACCGATTTGGAGGAAAAAAATTTTGATTTTCAAAATCAAATCACCACCAACAACGAAAGGTTGGAGGGAAAATTCACGGCCATGGAAGAAATGATGAAGAAATTATTGGAGATGAAGACTAATCCGACGACGTCGGAAGCTAGGGAGACTACCGGAGACCACGGCGTAGGAGGAAATCCGAACCCGCGTGGGGGGAGGAGGAATCAGGATGTAGAGATCTTGGAGGGAGACGACAACATGCCACCTCTAGAGCCACTTTCTAGAGAGGAGATGAGCATGGGAAATCAACGTCGAAGTGCTGATTTTCAGCGTCAAGGTGTTGATTTTGAAGGCAGGAGGGAGGAATATGAGAGAAGTGCAGATTTTGGCAATAGAGGAAAAGAATATCAGCGTCGAGGTGCTGAATTTCAGCGTCGAGGTGCTGATTTTGAAAGGGGAAGAGGGGAATATGATGATGGATTCGGATACCAACGTCGGAGGGAGGACCGGGACACTTGGGGAGCACCCCATCTTCGAGGAATGGGAGGTTATGGAGAGTACCGGGGTAACGGAAGGGATCCGAAGGTGAGGAAGTTGAAGATGCCCATCTTTGAGGGGGAAAATGACCATGGCTGGATCTACAAGGTGGAACGGTATTTTGCAGTCAACGGATTGACAGAGGAGGAGAAACTGACAGCGGCAGGACTGTGTTTGGAAGGGAAGGCACTGGCATGGTACCAGTGGCGGGACATGAGGCGACCTATTCGAAGCTGGAGGGAGTTCAAGGATTGCCTGCTAGAGCGTTTCCGAACCAGCAGCGGAGGAGATTTCTACGAGCAGTTCTTTGCTCTGACACAGGAAGGGACAGTAGCAGAGTTCCGGGACCGGTTTGAGTACCTAGCTAGCAGGTTGGATCGTCTTTCTGATACCGTGCTTGAGGGGAACTTCATGAAGGGGCTCAGACCAGAAATCAGAGCCGCCGTTAGAGTGATGAGACCACACGACCTGGGGGAGGCCATGGAGTTGGCACAGTTGGTCGAGGACCAGAAGCATCTGGAGAGGGGGACTCGAGGCAGCAGCTCTGGGGGATCCCACAAGATGACGACCACGTTTTTAGCTTCCAAGGGAGCTGCACCGGGGGGTACACGATAAGTACCAAAGGAGAGGTCTGGAGGAGGAGGGCCTGGGGGAAATTTTAAAAAGCTTACTGATAAGGAGATGCAGAAGAAGAGGTCCAAGGGATTGTGCTTTAGATGTGATGAGAAGTACATGCCGGGACATAGGTGCAAGGACAGGACTCTTCAGGTTCTCCTTGTTTGCGAAGACGAGGAAGACGAAGAGGAAGGTGGGAGCAGGTCAGAAGTGGAGGAGGAGGAGAAGTTGCACCTGGATGTGGCAGAAGTCTCCCTGAACTCTGTAGTGGGATTCACTTCGAGTCACACTATGAAAGTGAAAGGGGTGATAGCTGACCACGAGGTGGTGGTTCTGATAGATAGTGGGGCAACCCACAATTTCATTTCCACCCAACTTGTTGAGTTGCTTGGTATGGCACTAGTGGATACCGGTGGCTATGGGGTGATGATGGGCACAGGGAAGGTGGAAATGGGGAGAGGAGTTTGTAGAGGAGTGGTGCTGACCATTCAAGGGATACAGGTGAGGGAGGATTTTCTTCCCTTAGAATTGGGAAGTACTGATGTGATTTTGGGAATGAAGTGGCTGCAGACTTTGGGGGAGACCAAGGTGAACTGGGGAGAACTGAGGATGGAACTGGTAGTGGAGGGGAGGAGAATGGTGATACAGGGAGATGTCGGCCTGTCTAGGACGGGGGTGTCTCTCAAGTCCATGATCCGAACCATCCAGGAGGTTGGGGGTGGATACTTGGTGGAGCTGCAACGATTGGAGAAAGTCAGTGTGGGTGAAGAGGGAGACATTCCTCTTGAAGTGCAACCAGTCATACAACAGTTCAGGGAGATTTTTCAACCTCCACAGGGTTTGCCACCTCAGAGGGAGCTGGAGCACGCCATTATTTTGAAGGAAGGGGAGACACCGATCAGCGTTCGCCCTTACCGCTACCCCCAGATCCAAAAGGATGAGATAGAGAGGCTGATCCGGGAGATGTTGGAGGCAGGGATCATAAGGCCAAGTGTAAGCCCTTTGTCTAGTCCAGTCCTCCTGCTCAAGAAGTAGGATGGGAGTTGGAGATTCTATGTGGACTACAGGGCTCTGAATAAAGGCACTGTACCAGACAAGTTCCCAATTCCAGTGATTGATGAACTGTTGGATGAACTATTTGGGGAAGTGGTGTTCTCCAAGCTAGACTTAAAATCCGGATACCACCAGATCAGAATGAAAGAGGCGGATGTTCCAAAGACAGGCTTCACGACACATGAAGGGCATTATGAATTTCTGGTAATGCCCTTTGGTTTGACTAACGCTCCTGCTACATTTCAGTCTCTGATGAACAGGGTCTTCAGGGAGTACCTCAGGAAGTTCGTACTTGTATTCTTTGATGATATATTGGTGTACAGCAAAACTGAGGGGGAACACTTAGAACACTTGAAGGTGGTTTTGGGAGTATTGCAGGAACACCAGTTACAAGCCAACCTGAAGAAATGCAGCTTTGCCCAGACCAGGGTAGAGTACTTGGGGCACGTGGTGTCCCAAGACGGAGTAGCAGCGGATCAGAATAAAATAGAAGCAATGCAGAAGTGGCCCATTCCTAGGAACCTAAAGGAGTTAAGGGGGTTCTTAGGGTTGACTGGATACTACAGGAGATTTGTGAAAGGATATAGTGCTATCGCATGGCCATTGACGGAGCAACTGAAGAAGAATGGATTTGCTTGGGTTGAAGCAGCAACGCAGGCATTTGAGAAACTGAAGGTAGCCATGACTACAGTCCCAGTCCTAGCCCTTCCTGATTTCAGCCAAGTCTTTGTGGTAGAGACAGATGCTTCAGGGTATGGGCTGGGGGCAGTGTTGATGCAGAACCACCGGCCTATAGCTTACTTCAGTCAAGTACTGTCAGCCAGAGCTAGATTGAAGTCAGTATATGAGAGGGAGCTAATGGCCATAGTTTTGGCTATACAGAAATGGCGGCCGTACCTTTTGGGAAGACACTTCATTGTAAGGACTGATCAGAGAAGTTTGACATACCTGCTAGAACAAAGAATGGTGATTGAGGAACATCAGAGGTGGTTATCTAAACTACTAGGTTATGATTTTGAGATCCAATACAAGCCTGGTTTGGAAAATAAAGCAGCTGGCGCCTTATCCAGATGTGTGGGGGAGCTTCAGGAATTAGCTTTGTCAGTTCCTTTAATGGTAGATTGGGGGTCCATCAAGGAAGAAAGTATGTTGAATGAAGAGTTGAGGAAGATCAGGGAGGATCTAGAGAAGGACAAGAGTAGTCATCCGGGCTACTGTATTGAGGGGGAGAGACTATTGTATCAGGGGAGGTTTGTGAAGCCACGGACTTCCATACACATTCCCCACTTGTTGCAAGAGTTTCATGGCAGTGCAGTTGGGGGACATTCAGGGGTTCAGAAGACTTACAGGAGGCTAGCATCCGAGCTCTACTGGAAGGGGACGCATAAAGATGTGGAGGAGATGGTGGCCAGGTGTGAAGTATGTCAGAGAAACAAGTACATGGCCATGGCTCCGGGAGGCTTACTACAACCATTGACACTTCCAAACAGAGTTTGGGAGGAAGTATCCATGGATTTCATTGATGGCCTACCAAGGTCGGAGGGGTTCACAGTCATTATGGTGGTGGTTGACAGGCTTAGTAAGTATGCACATTTTGTTCTCCTAAGACACCCATACACCGCAGTGTCAGTTGCTGCAGCTTTTATCAGAGAGGTGGTGAGACTACATGGAGTGCCTGAATAGATTGTGTCTGATCGAGACAAAGTGTTCCTCAGCCAGTTCTGGAGAGAGCTGTTCAGAATGCAGGGCACAGTTCTAAAGAGAAGTACAACCTATCACCCACAGACAGACGGACAAACGGAGGTGGTAAATCTGTGGGCTCCGAAAATTCGGCCTCGGCCTCCACTCACTTTTCTTATTCGGCGAGGGAGTTTTAACGAACTAAGTTCCGACGTAAATTTTGGAAGGCAGATGGGTTTGTAGATAAGACACTACCCAGAGATTTCGCCCTCATTTTGTGAGGACTTTATGATCTGAGTTCTGATTTCCTATAGGCGCAAGCCCCTATAGTTAATTACCCCTCTCAATCATAAGAGAGAACTTTCGATTAAGGCTAGTCGTCGATCAGATACGTAGAGATACGCGTTATCTGGCATATATTAGCAGCAATGGATATGGAAATTGGATTTTTGAGATTGGAGAACTAGATTTGGATTTGGGAATTTGGAGAATTTGGAAAGTTTGGATGTTTGGAAATTTGATATTTAAAAATAGAAATTTTACCATCTTGTACTTAAAGCGGATGGTGGGGGAATGGATGATAGACCCGATCAAGATCCCATGGTTCCGTCGTCCCGGGCCATCGTGGTCCCTGGTCTACTTAGTCAGAGGAGGTAGTCGACCCAACCTGACAGAAGGATCCTTGTCGGCAGCCATGGGTTGCTTCGTCCAAGGGGACCTTGTAGACCGGGGTTGAATGTTTGTCTAAGGGGACAAATTTGAATCCACCTTAGCTAACAGAGGGCTTTGTGCCCTATCAATCATACCCTATTGATTCATATCTCAAGGATTTAACGCCATTAAGGAGCGTATTGACTTTGGCCATAACCGCTATCTGTGGTGCCATTTGGCGGCAAAACCACTCGGTTCAGAGGGCCCCGGGTCATAACCGTTTACCTGCAGTGCCATTTGGCGACGAAACTGCCGGTTAGAGGACACGTACCACGTCCTTACTGGCAAGAGATTGTTTGAGAATGGATCCTAGTGATATTTTCGACTAGGCATTTCGCTCTTTGTGAGCTAGAGTAAATTTGATTTGTCCACCCCGACAGACTGTTGCGGAGGGTGGATGGATTTTGCTTTAAGTGTGATTGATGGTTTGATTTCATTTTAAATATTTTTTGGGATTTTTTGGAATTTTGGGTGGAGCCTTGGATTTTTGGATTTTTATGAGTATTTTGGATAGAACTTTGGAGTATTTGAAATAGACTTTTGGGAGATAATTGAAAGTATTTGGGAACCCTTCCGGTTGAGATCTGCATTCAACACGGCCATCATCAGGGTGTTCGGGTCATTTCTTTTTATTGATTGAACCTTGTCAACTCTGTCGGGCTATCGACAGAGGATCGGGTTTCGTAGACTTTATGGCCCTTGAGAGTGAATTCTTTTGATTAAAAGCTTTGGAGGCCTGATATGAATGTATTAAAGCAAATATACCGGTCGCCTTAACTTTATATTTGCTTAATGGTTCGAACCCTGTCGACTTCTATTGACCCGTATAGAAGGATCGGTTTCGAACCTGAATTCACTTGTCAACCCGCGCAGCATCCCTAGACGTCACATGTGTACCAATAACACGCTCGCCGGGGCCCATGCGGGTTTTATAATTATTTTTACCCCTTTTAGTGTATCTACGTGTATACAATTTATAGTGCACGTGCAGGGGTACTTTGAAATAATTGTAGACGCCTTCTGTCTGCTTGTACGAAAGTTGCAGATCCGGTGGCGTTGAGTTGTAGATTGTAGACGCCTTCTGTCTGCTTGTATCAGTGTTGCAGATCCGGTGGCGTTGAGTTGTAGATTGTAGACGCCTTCTGTCTGCTTGTATCAGTGTTGCAGATCCGGTCGCGTTGCATTGTAGGTTGTAGGTTCATTGATCTTCATTGTCTTCCACAATCATCCACAAATAATCATAAGATTCCTATATCTTCTTGTGAAATGATTTGTTGTATGTGTAATAGGTTCGCATCCTCACTTGTAGGTGCATTATTCTTTCTACCATAAGTCTTCAGCATATGTTTGCATGTGAATGATCATAATCATTACATATTCTTTGTATGTGCTCATTAATGAGTTATCAAGCTCATTAAGAGCTTGCATTATTCCTTATGAATGAATCAACAATTCATCCCTTTTTTAAATAAAAGTCTCCAAATGATCAAATTCATTTACTAACATTCATAGCTCTCACTTTAGATGTGGGACTTTTAACTTAAATCATTATTCACTTGATGTTCAAATTAAGTCCAAGTTTGAACTCATTAGATTCAAGTATATTTTGCTTCGTGTCCAAATACAAGTCCATTTAATTATTTAAGCTCAATGTCAAAGTTCTAGTCCAAATGCAGTTTCGGCTTAAGAAGAGCCTCTTTCCTTCATTCGAGTCCCCTGCTGTCCTTGCAAGTTCAAATTCTTTATCATTTGCACATTTTTATTTTTTTTTTATTTGGGTTCAATTGCTGTATTAAGTCATTTAGATCTTGCTCAAAAGTCCAAGTACAAATCCTTCGTCGTTCTTGCATGTCATCCGAGTGAAATCAAGTCCAAGTGTAGCAATATTTCACCCAAAATTTCGGCAGCCTTCCGGCGTCTCCCCCGTTTAGAGGAAAACTACGGAAAACTGAGCCTTTCCCACCACGCTAAGAAAAGCGTGCATGGTAGATGACCTCTTTCGAGGACACCGCGGCCGTGTAATTTTTCGATCCCCCACCACGCTAAGAAAAGCGTGCATGGGTATTTTGTTTTGTAAAAAAAAGTATTTTTTTATTTTTTTGAAAATATTTTGCAAGAACAGTTATTTCCCCGCAAGCGGGTACTTATGGGTATCCCCGCTTCGTCGTGCGCATCGCACCAAGATCCCTTCCCACCATGCTAAGAAAAGCGTGCATAGGCGGGGTTTTCAAGGCGATACGAACTTCGAAGAAGGAATTTGGGTGATTACCCGCTTCGTCGCAAGCGTCGGGACGCACTCCCTCCCACCACGCTAAGAAAAGCATGCATAGGTGGTCGTTTTGTCTCGACGAATGTGTTGAAACGGGTTCTCGGAGTTTTAGGGTTAGAGAATTTATACCTTGGCGGTCGTCGGGTTTGGTCGAGGGAAGAGAAGGCGACGGTGTTATCAAATGTACAACTCTCATTTTTTTTTTAATCTCCTTTTCTTTCTTTTTTTTTTATATTTTCTCTTTTCTTTTTTTTTTCTCTTTTTTTTGTCATCCTCTCACAAACACCCACACACACAAATATACAAATATAATATATATAATATAAATATATTATATAAGCATATAATATAAGTATATTATAACATATAATATAAATATATTATATAAACATATAATATAAATATATTATAACATGTAATATATATAAATATATAAATATACATATACATATAACAGCACTAATAACATTATTAAATGTTAATAAATATTTTTAAAATAAACCTAAATTAATCACCTTAAGGCTTCGGGTAGGTGTGTGAGTGACCTAGGCTTTCACGGTTTGGAGGAGAGGTGTGAGGCTCAGCCGGCTTTGGTCTTGAGGATCGGCTGTTGTTCTGGACGGGAAGAGGAGGTTCTCGGCTTGAGGGAACAGAGGGGATGTCGGGTAGGAGGCGAAGAGAGGGGTCGAGCTCCTGGATCGGCACAGTGGCGAGGTCGGAGGAGGATACGGGATGGGGGTCTCGGCTATAGAAGCATCGACGGGATTTGGCTGAGGTAAGGTCGGCGGCTTCCTCTTCCTCTCTCTCTCTCTCTCTCTCTCTCTCTGCTTGTGCTGGTCGGCCGAGAGGTCGGAGATGGAAGAGGGAATGGGGTCGGACAAAGGAGGTCATGGGCTGAGCAGAGTTCCGACTCTCTCTGTGTGGAGTCGGAGGAGGAAGGGTCGGCGGCTTCTCGAGTTGGATCGGACAAAGAAGGTGACGGGAGCAGGGCTTTCGCGTGGAGGCGAGCGTGGGAGCAGTGACTGGAGCTCGAGCGCGTGTGTGGAAGAGCTTCGGGACAGAGAGTTCGAACGGCCGAAGAGCTTCGTTTGGTGCGGTATTTAACGACGCGAGTGGAGAAGAACCGAGGCGGGATTCATGCAGGAATTGCGCCGGATTTGCGGAGAAGTGATGCGAACGGCGCCGATTTCAGCCGGATTCGCGGATCCAACGGTTTACAGGTTAGCTGATTTTTTTTTGTTCTTTGGGTAACACATTGAGGTCAACAAATGCCCCCCAACAAATGTGGTTTGCGTCTCGAGCGAATCACGTTTGTTGTAAGTTGATTGACCCTGTGGATCTCTAGATATTCATTCTGGATGTCACACAAGGTATTTCATTTAATGGATCTCCAAAATTCATTTGGATGTCACACTATGATTTCTTTAAGTGGATCTCCAAAATTTTGCTTGGATGTCACATTAAAACTTTCCTTTAGTGGATCTCCAAAAAATTTACTTGGATGTCACACTACGATTTTCTTTAAGTGGATCTCCAAAATTTTGCTTGGATGTCACATTAAAACTTTCCTTTAGTGGATCTCCAAAAATTTTACTTGGATGTCACACTACGATCTTTGTTTAGTGGATCTCCAAAAATTTATTTGGATGTCACACTAACCCCTCTTTCTTCTCGTCTCTTTTAGATGTATCCATGGATGGTTGAGATACTGATTTCTTTTGTCCTGTGCTTTGTGCTGCGGACATTGATAGAGAATCGCCTGATTTGTCTTTATTAACTTGTCAGGTGATTTTTGTACATTTGGCCCTTTGCTTTCTTGCTTTGACGGGCTTGTTGAAGGAGTAGATGCCGGTGACCTAAACCCTTAGGTTTGTATTAGGTCGATGGCAAGAAGTCATCGGTCCAGAGCTTTGTGCATAACGGACTTGTTGATGACATAATCCACTTAGTTCAGCCTCGGGCTTTTCATGAACTTTGAGATAATTTTCTTCGGTCCTTTGCTTCGTGCTTTGACGGACTTGTTGAAGAAAAATTCCTTCGATCCTCGCTTTGTGCTTTACGGATTTGTTGAAGGATTTGCAGGTTCTTGATTCAGTTGATAGTACCGTAGGTAGTATCTTGATCTTTAACCACTTGAGAAGACTTTAATCTGAATCACTTGAGTTCATCAGATCGGGAGAGCTGGGATTTGATAGCTCTTTGTCCTCTGGTTGCTGAGATGAGAGTTCCTCTACTGCGGCCTTTCTTATGGCTTGTTGAGTAGACGGAGCTGTCAGCGATCCGGCCATATTTGAGCTTGTTGGATCCGACCTCTTACACCCATTCAGGCTTCAGACTTGAGCTATGGGAATTGCGCTTCCCAATGCTGATTTTGCTGAAATTGACAGATTTGGAGTCTTCCTTTATGGTTGAAGTTTTTGGAGCCTACGAACATTTGGTAGTCGTTCGAGACTCATCCTTCCACTGAAACTTTAATTCTCCAGTCATTTTGGGGAGAATTTTGTAGACTACGATCACTTGAACTGGTCGAGTCAAATTAGCCTTCGTACTTCCTACAGTCCCTACTGACGGGTTGACGAAGTGGGGGTTCCGCTACTACGGCCTTTCTTATGGCTTGTTGAGTAGACGGAGCTGCCAGCGATCCGGCCATATTTGGGCGTGTTGGATCCGACCTTTTACACCCATTCGAACCTTAAGCTTCAAGATGTTGGAAGACTTCAAGCTTTTCCGGCTCAATTTTGTAGGAGTGTGTAGCCACAAAAGTCACTTTCTTGACCATTGAGTTTTGGTTCATTGGAGAATGTGATGTCTCTAGCTTTTAAAAGATCACCTGCATATACTTTGGAAAACAAATCTTTGTATTCTTTAGCACAAAAGTACATTTGAATTGATAATTTTAAATATTTATTCGGGGATCTCAGCATGCAGCGCGATGTCGACCCGAATAAATATTTAAAATACCCCCTGTCTCGCAGGGACATTTTAAAGTGGAATAAATTTGAAATATAAAATTTTAAATATTCATTTGGGGATCTCGGCGTATACCACGATGTCAACCCAAATGAATATTTAAAATGCCCCCTGTCTCGCAGGGACATTTTGGATAGGCTTTGTATCTTTGAGATTTTAAATATTTATTTGGGAATCTCGGCACGCAGCGCAATGTTGACCCAAATAAATATTTAAAATGCCCCCGGTCTGATGGGGGATTTTGAAATGCATTCTTGCTATACAAGAGAATTTCAAAATATGAATGTTAGCATGCACTGATAAATATGCATATAAAATTTTGATAATTGCAAAGTACATTAGTCATGAAATTTTCATGCATGATACTTCTTTAGATGTCGGCCGTTGATAGGCGGCATGGGTCTTTGACCGTTCAGATCGATCAACTGATATGCTCCTCCTTGGTACACCTTCTCGATGACGAAGGGGCCTTCCAAATTGGATACGAATTTGCCACCAATTTTTCTGTGTGGGATAATTGGTCTTCTCAGCACCATGACCAACTCCCCTTCTTGAAACGATTGAGGACGCACCATTCGATCAAAAGACTTTGTCATTCTTCCTCGGTAGATTTCTAGATTTTGTTGAGCTTGTAACCTTAGTTCATCAAGTGCATCGAGCTCTTCCATTCTGAGGCGGGCATTTTGCTCTTGAGTGAGATCATTCTGAATTGCTACCCGGAGTGACGGTAATTCAATCTTCAATGGTAATACAGCTTCAACATCGAACACCAATGAATAAGGAGTAGCTTTCATTGGTGTTTTGTAAGTCGTAAGATAGGCCCATAGAGCTTCTGTCATCTTCGTATGCCACTCTCTTTTATTTTTGGTGAGGATCTTCTTCAACAACTTCACCAACGTCTTGTTGAAGGCCTCCGCTAAGCCATTTGCTCTTGGATTGTATATGGAGGAATATCGCCAATCGATTTTGTGTCGATCAACGAACTTATAAATTTTTGTACTTTTGAAAGCAGTACCGTTGTCTGAGATTATGCGGCGTGGCACACCAAATCTGTAGACAACATTATGGGTAAAGAAATTGATCACATGTTCGGATGTGACTTCTCTGAACGGAGCCGCTTCTGCCCACTTGGAGAAGTAGTCTGTTGCTGCCAGAATAAATCGATGTCCCGCTGAAGACGGTGGATCTATCAGCCCGATAATATCAGTACCCCAACATTCAAATGGCCAGGACGCTATCGTTGGATGCAGAGGATTTGGAGGCTGATGTATAACATCACCATGGATTAGCGTGATCGATACAATCCTTGACCATAGTTAGCCAATAATATCCTATCCTCTTGATTTTAGCAGCCATTTTGGGACCTGACTGATGTGCTCCACAAAGCCCTTCGTGGACTTCTGCTACCACTTTATCAGCTTCCCTGGTCCCTAGGCACCTTAGCCACATTTGATCAAAGGCTCGTCTGTACAACATGTCATTGACAAATGCATATCGCAATGCCCTTTTTCGAATTTATGCGGCCATAGACTTTTCTGTCGGGAGTTTGTTTTCCTTGAAGTAGTCAATGAATGGCTGTCTCCAATCATTTTCGACTTCAATATCTAAACAATGCCACCACGATTCTGAAGCTTGACTAGCTTTATGTCTCTTGGCCACGTGATATTCTTCTGGATAATTCTCCATAACGATCTGATGGAGGGGTTGAGGGTCAACTGATATTTCATCCTGCTGACTTGAATCTGAAATTCCTTCTGCCCTCGGGAATTGTAATAGAGCGGGCTCCAAGACCCTACGAGTGTAAACTCCAATGAATATAGGCATCTCCTCATTAATGTTCGTCATTTCTTTGACTAATTTGGCCAGACAATCTGCTTTAGCATTCTGTCCTCGAGGAACTCGAGCCATTTTGACATTTAGTACTTGTTTCAGAAGCTCGAGGGCTCGCCGGTGATAGTGGGCTAATTCGACTTTACCAACCTTATAAATGCCGAGGACCTGATTTATCACGAGCTGAGAATCACCAAAGATTTGGAGATGTTGGATTCTGACATCAATCGCAATCTCCAGCCCTGCTAATAGAGCTTCGTACTCGGCTTCGTTGTTGGTTCGAGGTTCAGTCAAACTGAATGAGAATCTCATTATATCTCCCTCGGGTGTTACGAAAATGAGACCGATGCCGGCTCGGGCTCTTGCAATATTTGGAGGTCGGACATGTCTAATAGATGATGCCCCATCAAAGTACATCTCCCAGAATGGTAGCTTTTCATTTTCCTCGACCTGCATCATTTGCTCATCGGGCAAATCATCGTTGAGTGGAGAGTCTGAAGGGATTGGATGTGCAGCGAGAAAATCTGCCAAGGCCTGTCCTTTCACCGCCTTCTGTGGCATGTATATGATTTCAAACTGCAATAACAATACTGCCCACCTGGCTAGACGACCTGTCAACGCTGGTCTTGTCATCAAGAACTTCAGCGGATCGATCTTTGATATCAGTGTGATTTTATGAGATAGCATGTAGTGGCGGAGTTTCTGAACTGCAAAAATTAGCGCCAGACAATGCTTTTCAATTGGGGAATAACGGCTTTCTGCTCCAATCAACCTTCGACTGATATAGTATAGTGCATTTTCCTTTCCTTCTTTATTATTTTGTGCCAATAATACTCCGAGGGACTCTTCTAGTGCTGCTGTATACAGTATAAGAGGATTCCCCGGAATTGGCGCTGCTAGAATGGGCAGATTCAATAGGTATTTCTTGATACTATCAAATGCTTCCTGGCATTTTGTGTCCCATTTGAAACGGACATCTTTCTTCATTAGCTTAGAAAATGGCTGGCATCTACCCGATAGATTTGATATGAATCTTCGAATGAAAGCCAGTTGTCCATGCAGCGAGCGAAGCTGTCGAAGGTTCTTTGGTGGTGGCATCTCCGTTATTGCTTTAATTTTGTTGGGGTTGATTTCTATTCCTCGATGACGAACAACATACCCCAGGAATTTGCCGGAGGAAACCCCAAAAGCACATTTGAGATGATTCATCTTCAGATCAAATCTTCTGATTCTCTCAAATACGATTCTGAGATCTTTTAAGTGATCATTTCGGCCAAGGCTTTTAACAACAAGGTCATCTACATAACACTCGACCTTCTGATGTATCAAATCATCAAATATGTGAGTCATTGCCCGTTGGTAGATGGCACCAGCATTCTTTAGGCCAAAGGGCATGACTGTGTAGCAAAAAATTCCGATGGGAGTCCTAAACGATGTATGCTTTTCATCTTCGGGCGCCATCTTGATTTGATTGTATCCTGACGATCCATCCATGAAGGAGAACATGTCGTAGTTGGAAGTGTTATCAACTAGGAGTTCAGATACAGGAAGTGGAAAATCGTCTTTTGGGCACGCCTTATTGAGGTCCCTGAAGTCGATACAAACACGAATTTGCCCATTTTTCTTCTTCATTGGGACGATATTAGCAATCCAATCGGCATACTTTTCTTCTCGGATGAAACCTGCCTCTATTAATTTCTTTGTTTCAGCAATCACTTGTTCTTCAATCTCCAATCTCATTCTCCTTGGAGTTTGCTTAACGGGTGCTACATCCGGTTTGATTGCTAATCTGTGAACTGCTACGTCAGGGGATAAGCCAGGCATCTCAGCATATGTCCAGGCAAAGAAATCCCTGAATTCACAGAGAATCTATTTCATTTCTTCCACTTGCTCTTTGAGAAGAACGTCACTAATGAAGGTCGGGCAATAACCTTCTTCAATCTAAAGTGATGGAATTTCTTGAAGGATTCTTCAAGGTATTGACCATTAATAACATTGTATGTAAGGGTCATCTTTGCAACTCACTTTTGATGATTTTGAATTTTTTTTTTAATGGCGGATCTCTAGGAGTACATACTAGATGTCACACCACTATCTGAAAAAAGAAAAAAAAAATTCTAGAGATGTAAGTCTCTATATTTGTTTTTCTCTTATGCCGGGACCTTTCAGCAGTGGATTCTTGGATATGCTTCCAAGTGTCACACTCCAATGCTCACCGTACATATCTTGATTTTCTTTTTTTCTTGCTCTACCATTATAAAAAATGGTAGTTTTTAGCTCTATCGGGACCTTTCAGTGATGGATCTTTGGACAGAAGGACCAAATGTCACATACTGATGTTCACCGTATACATATTTATTCTTTCTATGCACTACCATCATAAAAGAGAAACCAATCCCCAGTGGAGTCGCCAGAAATCTGTGGGCTCCGAAAATTCGGCCTCGGCCTCCACTCACTTTTCTTATTCGGCGAGGGAGTTTTAACGAACTAAGTTCCGAGGTAAATTTTGGAAGGCAGATGGGTTTGTAGATAAGACACTACCCAGAGATTTCGCCCTCATTTTGTGAGGACTTTATGATCTGAGTTCTGATTTCCTATAGGCGCAAGCCCCTATAGTTAATTACCCCTCTCAATCATAAGAGAGAACTTTCGATTAAGGCTAGTCGTCGATCAGATACGTAGAGATACGCGTTATCTGGCATATAGTAGCAGCAATGGATATGGAAATTGGATTTTTGAGATTGGAGAACTAGATTTAGATTTGGGAATTTGGAGAATTTGGAAAGTTTGGATGTTTGGAAATTTGATATTTAAAAATAGAAATTTTACCATCTTGTACTTAAAGCGGATGGTGGGGGAATGGATGATAGACCCGATCAAGATCCCATGGTTCCGTCGTCCCGGGCCATCGTGGTCCCTGGTCTACTTAGTCAGAGGAGGTAGTCGACCCAACCTGACAGAAGGATCCTTGTCGGCAGCCATGGGTTGCTTCGTCCAAGGGGACCTTGTAGACCGGGGTTGAATGTTTGTCTAAGGGGATAAATTTGAATCCACCTTAGCTAACAGAGGGCTTTGTGCCCTATCAATCATACCCTATTGATTCATATCTCAAGGATTTAACGCCATTAAGGAGCGTATTGGCTTTGGCCATAACCGCTATCTGTGGTGCCATTTGGCGGCAAAACCACTCGGTTCAGAGGGCCCCGGGTCATAACCGTTTACCTGCAGTGCCATTTGGCGACGAAACTGCCGGTTAGAGGACACGTACCATGTCCTTACTGGCAAGAGATTATTTGAGAATGGATCCTAGTGATATTTTTGACTAGGCATTTCGCTCTTTGTGAGCTAGAGTAAATTTGATTTGTCCACCCCGACAGACTGTTGCGGAGGGTGGATGGATTTTGCTTTAAGTGTGATTGATGGTTTGATTTCATTTTAAATATTTTTTGGGATTTTTTGGAATTTTGGGTGGAGCCTTGGATTTTTGGATTTTTATGAGTATTTTGGATAGAGCTTTGGAGTATTTGAAATAGACTTTTGGGAGATAATTGAAAGTATTTGGGAACCCTTCCGGTTGAGATCTGCATTCAACACGGCCATCATCAGGGTGTTCGGGGTCATTTCTTTTTATTGATTGAACCTTGTCAACTCTGTCGGGCTATCGACAGAGGATCGGATTTCGTAGACTTTATGGCCCTTGAGAGTGAATTTTTTTGATTAAAGGCTTTGGAGGCCTGATATGAATGTATTAAAGCAAATATACCGGTCGCCTTAACTTTATATTTGTTTAATGGTTCGAACCCTGTCGACTTCTATTGACCCGTATAGAAGGATCGGTTTCGAACCTGAATTCACTTGTAAACCCGCGCAGCATCCCTAGACGTCACATGTGTACCAATAACACGCTCGTCGGGGCCCATGCGTGTTTTATAATTATTTTTACCCCTTTTAGTGTACCTACGTGTATACAATTTATAGTGCACGTGCAGTGGTACTTTGAAATAATTGTAGACGCCTTCTGTCTGCTTGTACGAAAGTTGCAGATCCGGTGGCGTTGAGTTGTAGATTGTAGACGCCTTCTGTCTGCTTGTATCAGTATTGCAGATCCGGTGGCGTTGAGTTGTAGATTGTAGACGCCTTCTGTCTGCTTGTATCAGTGTTGCAGATCCGGTGGCGTTGAGTTGTAGATTGTAGACGCCTTCTGTCTGCTTGTATCAGTGTTGCAGATCCGGTGGCGTTGCATTGTAGGTTGTAGGTTCATTGATCTTCATTGTCTTCCACAATCATCCACAAATATTCATAAGATTCCTATATCTTCTTGTGAATGATTTGTTGTATGTGTAATAGGTTCGCATCCTCACTTGTAGGTGCATTATTCTTTCTACCATAAGTCTTCAGCATATGTTTGCATGTGAATGATCATAATCATTACATATTCTTTGTATGTGCTCATTAATGAGTTATCAAGCTCATTAAGAGATTGCATTATTCCTTATGAATGAATCAACAATTCATCCCTTTTTTAAATAAAAGTCTCCAAATGATCAAATTCATTTACTAACATTCATAGCTCCAACTTTAGATGTGGGACTTTTAACTTAAATCATTATTCACTTGATGTTCAAATTAAGTCCAAGTTTCAACTCATTAGATTCAAGTATATTTTGCTTCGTGTCCAAATACAAGTCCATTTAATTATTTAAGCTCAATGTCAAAGTTCTAGTCCAAATGCAGTTTCGGCTTAAGAAGAGCCTCTTCCCTTCATTTGAGTCCCTTGCTGTCCTTGCAAGTTCAAATTCTTTATCATTTGCACATTTTTATTTTTTTTTATTTGGGTTCAATTGCTGTATTAAGTCATTTAGATCTTGCTCAAAAGTCCAAGTACAAGTCCTTCGTCGTTCTTGCATGTCATCTGAGTGCAATCAAGTCCAAGTGCAGCAATATTTCACCCAAAATTTCGGTAGCCTTCCGGCGTCTCCCCCGTTTAGAGGAAAACTACGGAAAACTGAGCCTTTCCCACCACGCTAAGAAAAGCGTGCATGGTAGATGCCCTCTTTCGAGGACACCGCGGCCGTGTAATTTTTCGATCCCCCACCCTGCTAAGAAAAGCGTGCATGGGTATTTTGTTTTGTAAAAAAAGTATTTTTTTATTTTTTTGAAAATATTTTGCAAGAACAGTTATTTCCCCGCAAGCGGGTACTTATGGGTATCCCCGCTTCGTCGTGCGCATCGCACCGAGATCCCTTCCCACCACGCTAAGAAAAGCGTGCATAGGCGGGGTTTCCAAGGCGATACGAACTTTGAAGAAGGAATTTGGGTGATTACCCGCTTCGTCGCAAGCGTCGGGACGCACTCCCTCCCACCACGCTAAGAAAAGCATGCATAGGTGGTCGTTTTGTCTCGACGAATGTGTTGAAACGGGTTCTCGGAGTTTTAGGGTTAGAGAATTTATACCTTGGCGGTCGTCGGGGTTGGTCGAGGGAAGAGAAGGCGACGGTGTTATCAAATGTACAACTCTCAATTTTTTTTTTTAATCTCCTTTTCTTTCTTTTTTTTTTTATATTTTCTCTTTTCTTTTTTTTTCTCTTTTTTTTGTCATCCTCTCACAAACACCCACACACACAAATATACAAATATAATATATATAATATAAATATATTATATAAGCGTATAATATAAGTATATTATAACATATAATATAAATATATTATATAAATATATAATATAAATATATTATAACATGTAATATATATAAATATATAAATATACATATACATATAACAGCACTAATAACATTATTAAATGTTAATAAATATTTTTAAAATAAACCTAAATTAATCACCTTAAGGCTTCGGGTAGGTGTGTGAGTGACCTAGGCTTTCACGGTTTGGAGGAGAGGTGTGAGGCTCAGCCGGCTTTGGTCTTGAGGATCGGCTGTTGTTCTGGACGGGAAGAGGAGGTTCTCGGCTTGAGGGAACAAAGGGGATGTCGGGTAGGAGGCGAAGAGAGGGGTCGAGCTCCTGGATCGGCACAGTGGCGAGGTCGGAGGAGGATACGGGATGGGGGTCTCGGCTATAGAAGCATCGACGGGATTTGGCTGAGGTAAGGTCGGCGGCTTCCTCTTCCTCTCTCTCTCTCTCTGCTTGTGCTGGTCGGCCGAGAGGTCGGAGATGGAAGAGGGAATGGGGTCGGACAAAGGAGGTCGTGGGCTGAGCAGAGTTCCGACTCTCTCTGTGTGGAGTCGGAGGAGGAAGGGTCGGCGGCTTCTCGAGTTGGATCAGACAGAGAAGGTGACGGGAGCAGGGCTTTCGCGTGGAGGAGGCGAGCGTGGGAGCAGTGACTGGAGCTTGAGCGCGTGTGTGGAAGAGCTTTGGGACAGAGAGTTCGAACGGCCGAAGAGCTTCGTTTGGTGCGGTATTTAACGACGCGAGTGGAGAAGAACCGAGGCGGGATTCATGCAGGAATTGCGGAGAAGTGATGCGAACGGCGCCGATTTCAGCCGGATTCGCGGATCCAACGGTTTACAGGTTAGCTGATTTTTTTTTTTTTTTGTTCTTTGGGTAACACATTGAGGTCAACAAAATCGAAGCTTGGAGACCTATTTGAGGTGCTTTGTCTCCGAAACCCCACGATTGTGGGTAAAGTGGCTGCCATGGGCTGAGTATTGGTACAATACCTCATTCCATTCCACTTCCCAGATGACCCCATTCAAGGTATTATATGGGAGGGACCCTCCGCACCTAGTGCACTATGGAAGAGAAAGCACACCAGTATCGTCTGTGGAGCAGTACCTTGAGGAACGAGACAAGATACTAGAAGAACTAAAGAGACATCTGTTGCGGGCACAACAAATCATGAAAAAACAGGCGGACTCACACAGGAGAGACATGCAGTTTGAAGTGGGGGAGAAGGTGTTCCTAAAACTACGACCCTACAGGCAGAGGACAGTGGCTAGAAGGCAGAACGAGAAATTGGCACCGAGGTATTTTGGCCCTTATGAAGTGTTGGATAGGATTGGAGCAGTGGCATACAGATTGAAGTTACCCCCCTCAGCCACTATACATCCAGTGTTCCATGTTTCTCAGTTGAGGAGAGCCATTGGGGAGCATGCAGTTAGTGCAGAACTACCAGCTACTATGACGGAGGATTTAGAAATGGTTTTAGAACCACTAGTGCTTGCAGGAGTCCGACCAGATAAAATGGGCAACAAAGAAGTGCTGATCAAATGGAGAGGCCTCCCTGATTTCGACGCTACATGGGAGCCTTTTAAAAGAGTGAAGGAGCAATTTCCTTCTTTTCACCTTGAGGACAAGGTGAGTTTTTGGGAGGGGAGTAATGTTACGCGTGAACCGGCCCAGGAGGTGCCGGCTGGACCCGGTTCAGCCCGGGTCTACACCAGGCGGAAGCGGAAACGCCCAGAGGAGGGGGCGGACAAGGTGGACCCCACTTGGGGCTGATTTAATTGTGTGGGAGGGAAAATTTTGAATGCAAAGGGCTGTTTAGGTAATTTGTAGGAATCCTTTATTGTTAATTAGGAGGATTAGGAGGGAGAGGGGATCATCTTGAATTTGAATGTAATTTGAGATCTAGGGTTTTCTTGCTTGGGCTCTTGGCGTTGCCGGAGATTGTCGGAGAGTTGTTCTTCCTCTCGAATCGAAGAACATTGTATCTTGCTTTCATTTTGATCATCTACTAGTGGAATATAAGTCCATTGTGTGTTTTTCTCTCAGATTTCCTACAATTTTCTACTGTTTTACTGCGCTTTGGGCTGATTTCCTGCAGAAAACAGCAGCTTTAGTGCTTTTTTCCCCACTCGAGTCGATAGGAAATACTTGGATCTAAGTATTTCCTATCAGAATCCTTTTTCCCCATTATGTCATGTTAAAAGTCAAATTCTCGTTTAAATTTAATAAAGAAATATCATTTCTAATCTTTTATAATCAAGTTTTTAACATCGAATTATCTTCAGCTTGATAAAAATATTTGGATCCTCTTTCTCTAGCCTTATAAATTTTTTCTATCCCATTGATCTTCTTCATTAATACCTAGCCAACAATATTTCATCAAAAGTTGTAACTTCAACTTTATTTATCTCATTTGTAGAACTTCTAGCTTCCTTATACTTCATGTCCTAGTAATAGCTTTTTTTGCAATTTCTTTATTTGCCTCATTATTTTTTTGAAATCTCTAGTCCACCACCAAGTTTGTTTGCATACGACCCTGAAATTGGTTTTGATTTCAGATCAAGTAGATGGAGCTTTATTTTCAAAGTTTTCAGAAGTTTTGGCTTTAGTTTAAATCTTTAGCTTCAACAATATTTAATAATACATTACATGATTAAAATAAGATTACTATTAATATGAAAATTTGTTTTAAAAAAACATTTATTTTTTAAGCTATTGATTTGAAATAAATTTTTTTTATCAAGTTCCCTCAACTTTAAATTTCCAATTTGCATTGCTTATTGAACTAATTTTATAAGATGATGACTCATAACCTAATTACATTCCATTAGCTTAAATTGGTATTTTCAAAAGAATAAGGGGTTCATAGGGTGATATGGAAGTGGCATTCGAGGAGAAATATTGGCTAGGTAATTGCCCATGTGAATACAGACACCAAAAAAATTTATTATTTCATTCAATAAATTTATTTTAACCATGAAGAATAATTTGAAGTAAATCATAATTATCATATTAACCAATTTCAGTAAAAAAATATTAACTATTTAAGTTTCATTGCATTACAAGATCTAAAATATTTTAAGTTTTATTGAACAAAGTGCACAAAAATATGTTTAAATAACTTAAATAGCCAATCAATATTTGTAGCATGGATATAGCTTAGGGTAGTCCAACCTTCCATAATTATCTATCCTTTCTTCATCATATCCATGTTCTCTTCTTTATCAATGAATTTCTAGCCCTTGATTTCTTCTTCCATCTCAATGGACTCATCTTCTTCTTCCTCAAGATTTACTTCATGAACTTAAAGATCTAGCAGCTACATTTAACCTAACTTGTTCCTTAGCAGCTCTTTCAACATCAACAAATGTTAAATTTTCTTCCTAAGAAGCTAACACAACTTCGACATTTAGAATGTAAGCACCCATCTTCCCATGAAGGCAAAGTTGCCTCACTATGTGGCATCGTCATAGGGCAAGATACTCTCTTCAGCGATCCCTTAGTAATGATGTTTATGAGGTACCAAGTGTTATGACCTAACCTTGCCCTTTGCGAGAAAATTTAATAAATTCGAACATACATAATTTGGTAAAATTGGATTTATTAAGTACACCCAAACAGCACCTGAAGGTGCTTAGAAAACTCACAGAGATACCTTTCAGCAAAAAAAAAAAAAATAGGATTGTTGACCTCGTTTTTCGCTCGAGCACCTTCGATCGGCTTAGTTAGATTTCGTCGAATTTCATCGGCATGACTAAGTCGAACTGTTTCGAGCCCAAATTGACCCAATTTTTGACATGGAATTGAGCCCGTTCTTAGCCTGAATCTGAGTCTAACCAGCTCATTTTGATTTAAATAAATTCCAATATACTTTTGGCTTAATTTGAATCAATTCCTAAATCAAGTAATAGCATCGAATGGCTCCGATTTCCCAAAAAAAAAAAAGCCTAAGTCGATCGTTGCCCGTGGCCGCAGGGCCTTTTTCGGGGTTTTTTCGAGCGAAGCAAAAGGTAGAGAGACGTTAGAAGGTGGGGACGAGGCCTCCGGCTAGGTCATTCTCACGGTGCCCGATCTCTCTCCCTCTGGCTCTCAGTCGCACCCTCTCGATTCCAAGAGCCGAACTCCTCTCTTCTCCCTCTCCCTCTCTCGCGCGAGCCAGGGAAGATCGAACCCGAGCTCCTTGCTGCCGCTCCAGTTCGCGAACTCCGAGCAAGGCTGAAGCCCGTCCGACCCCAGGTAGGGTCGAACCCCTTCGGCGAACTGTACCGACGCCAGCCCCTTTGTCTCCTTTGGGTCGGACAAGGCTGGCTCCTTGCTCCCATCGAGCCAAAGCCCCTCTCTTTCACGTGGATGTTGAAGCCCCTCCGGCGCCGTCCAGCCCAAGGCCGAAGTTTCTCCTTGGACGTCGTCTAGTCCTGGCTGTCGGCTCTCCCTCTCAATTTTCTCTGTTTGGAAGCTCATGGGCGAAACTCCTCTCCCTTTTCAGCTCCCATCTCTCTTGTTTGTGTACCCCAATGAGGCCGATGCCTAGCCCTCATCTGAAGCAGCCCAGGTCGCGACCTCCCATTGCCCTAACCTTTTGTCTGTTCAGGATCAAACGGACAAGTTGTGCCCTCCTTGTTCTGTCTGATTCGAACAGAGAAATCACCTAGGAGTGGTCGATCTCCCTTTTGTCTCCGTGCCAAAGCAGCTCAGTACGCCAACCTCTCATCCGTTCATAGGTTCTTCTTCCCCACCTAATCCTTATCTTTATTTCTCTATATCCGTTGTTTTCTTCATTAAAAAAGAGGTCTGTTGTTTTCTATCTTTTCTATTCCAGATGATTCCTAATGTTTCGATTCTTACACCAAGCAATCATGATCTGATGACATAAGCAATGCATTATCTCTTTTATACTTGCCATCACGTTTTGATTCTTAATGAAATCATGCTCTGATGACATCAACCCTGCATCACCCCATGTGTATTTTATGTCTAAGTGTCAGTAAAGCAAAAATCCATTTATGCATTCTTACACAATTTTGGCTGGATGTTAAAAAAAATCATTCTAAAAAAAAAAAAAAAAGAAGAAGAAGAAGATAATAACATTTGAATGATTTTAGTCTCCAGTACAATGTTAATGAAGTAATTATTATTTTCTGCATAATTTCTTCAACAAAATTTATTTGTTTTGATAATGATGTTTTATGATTTCCTTTAAAAAATGATAAAAAAAAATCTCTTGCTTTATAACATGTTTATTTAGAGCAAATGCTGGTAATAGTTTGTATAAAATATTCATAAATCCTCATCGCCGTATGGTTTTCGATTGACTAGAGAGTTTGTTCTCTATTAATCGTTATGTATTTGAAAAATTAATTTATCATCTTCACTCATGCATTGTCTTTTGAGCATCTAGATAGATGTAAATCTTGATATTAGATCTCTGATTGACGTACAGATAAATATATCATAATTAACATAAAAAGGGGTATTTCTATGTTCAAATATAATTTTATTTAAGGATTTCATTAGCCTTGAGATAAGGTATATTAAGAGAATGTTGTTTCCTTGCTCTCTGTGTTGTCCACATGAATAATTGTTCTCAAATATTGAATTTTATGCGCTCTACATTTTTGCCATTATCAGTCAAGCTTTAAAAAAAAAAAAAAAAGGAAAGGGAAGCAGTAACAAGTAAGCAGAGCTTCTTGCCTCTTTTGGTTGAGCATAGTAGAAATATGATATGCACGTCATCTTGTTTATTTAGATTTTTATAATTGCACATCAACTGTTTGATGAAGTGCTTCAATGAGATTTCACTTGTATTGGAGCCTTGTTTTAAGAGATCTTTGAATGGTCAATTTTGAGCTTGTGAATTTCATAGCATTGAAAGGATGGCTTAGTATATGAGTTGTTGTGAATTTTCTCATTCTCTTAATTTGAAAGATCGATTCGATTCAATACAAGGCCACATGATTTATACCGAACGATTTTCTTTGAGCTTTGAGAAGGATTTGGAGCTTTGTGTCATAGGATCTTTTGTTTTCTTTTAGCGACGAATTGAGTCTCTTCTCTTTCACTCATTCGCATATGGTTTAAAGATAAATTGAAGTAAGTAAATGAGTTCCAAAACATATTTTTGATCGGAAGGATGTATGATGGGTGATAAAGCACTTTTATTTGTCTTCAAATTTTGATATATCTTTGTTAGTTTGAAATCTATGAGAACTTGGTATTGATGGTTGCGTTGAAAATTTCCATGGTACCGTACTTTTTTTGCTTCAAGCATGATTTGGGTTTAATACGAGATGATTTAAAAAAAAGGAGACACAGGGCAACTAGAGCAATGTTCCTAATATTTTGGGAAAACTGGGTGGCATCAAACTAGTCTCTTCTTAGTTGCATTTGGTTCATAGTGGATTGAAACAAGTTGATGAAATTTTCTTTATGCTTTTATGAATTTGTTGAATTTTATTTAAAAAATCATATTGCCAATTGTGGTAGAATACTTCTTGAACATTGGAGAGCAAGTTTGACATCTAATAACCTCTCTTCTTTCTCCTTACTAATAACATAAGAATTGATTTTGAGTCCTTTGGCAAAATGTTGTATATTTGGCATGAGAATAGATTCATGAATTGGACATTTAGTTGGAATATTTGGTGGCATGTAACATGAAAGTAGAATTTGTTGGAGCATGTTTTCTAACCTTTAGAGGAAGCAAATTAATATCATATTTCCTTTCCAATAGTTGTATTTTCACTAGTGTGTTGAGTTTCAAGTTTATGGTGGTCGAGTCCTTTCATCATATAGCTTGGAAAGCATGATTCTTTTTCTTCTTAAATATGTACGGTGTTCTCATTTGTTAGAATCATTGGTTGTATATAGAGCTTGTAGAAAATCATGTTTGTGAAAGAGATATTATTCTATGTGTTGCTTAAGGAAAGGCCCCATGTGCATGTGATAAAAGTGTTGTCTCTCTTAGGAAAAGAACTTACTGAATACTATGACATTTCTTTGTTTTAAAGCCTTTTATGAATATATGAGTTGTTGTCAATCTTATTTGGAAGTTTTTGGGGTTGGTTCGCATCCAAAATTGTGTTCTGACGCCATCTCTCAATTAAGATTCATGAACTTGTTGCATCAATCAACATGAATGGACCTTGCAGAATATTTGTGTGGTTTTGCATTTATTACTAGAATGGTAGAGGTGATGGGTTGATTTCTCTTCTTTCCAACAATACCATGCTGATTTCAGATTTTTGGCAAACAATGATTATTTATATTTGACATTAAGTGAAATTTAAGGGTTTGTTGAAAAGGTCGCATATGCTGCATAGTACAATCCTTGAGAATTGTTTGACTTGAATGCAAGATTGTGTAAGTTATGTTGAAGTTTATTCTTATGGTTTCATTTGAAAAGATATGTATGTTTTCTGTCCCGATAGTGGGCATTCATGATACTTTCATAAAGTATGTTAAAGAAGTGTTAGAAAACATGCACGTTATCCTCTCTTTTGTTGACAAGCATCTATGGTCGGTTATATTTTGAGAAGTTTCTTGGAGAAAAATCTGAGGCTATTTGCAGCAAGTTTTCTTTCTTATGATTACAACTTAGTTGGGGATTCTACATTAAATGATTTATTTGGTTTGCTACACGATTTTGGGAAGCTGAGCATGTGCAGATTTTTCATTGTTGAAGTCCAAACTATTTTGGGAACAAATACATGCAGTTTTTTTTATTGTTTTGGACTTCCAATTGGTTTTGGGAATAAGTAGCATGCAGATTTTCACTATTTTCACATGTCAAATTGTGTTGGAAGCGAAGTATATGCAGATTTTTGCTATTTCGATGTCCCGAACTATTTTTGGTAACAATATTCATGCAGTTTTCCGTAGTTCTTAACTTCCGGATTGTTTTAGGAGCAAGTTATGTGTAAGTTTCTCGCTGTTTTATATTGATTGTTTTATATTAAGGATGCTTTGGAGGGTCTTAGGAAATGCTTGATTTTAAAAGAAGTTTTGTGAATGTTTTTATGGTTAGAAGTTTTGCGAATTGTTTTTACATCGAGAGGCTTTATCAATGGATTTTTTTTTGTGGATGTTTTATGATGAAGGCTTTACAACGAGAGGTTGCATACAGCTTTCTTGTTGGAAAGCTTTGTGGTTTTCTACCCCACTCCAAATAAAATGAAAGGCACTTGATTATGGGTTGTTGGGTAGGATTTTGTGTCAAAAACAAAAAAAAAAAAGAAACTTTGGTGGATTTTCTCCTTGTAGAGTTTTGTGTAGTAGTTCATTTAGAAGTTCTTGTAGGTTATTTTGAGATCTATAATTTTGTGGTTAGACTTGTTTATTAGGATCCTTTGGTGTATTTTGAGTATAAATAATGCTTTCTCACTTGGGTTAGATTCCCTTAGTGTTTCTTTCTATAAGATAGATTTTGGAGTTTGAGATATTAGGGAGCTTCATATTGGAAAGTCTCTAGCGTCTTTTTGGGAGTAAGATAGTCCTTATTTGTTTTGAGTGAGATTCCTTTAGTGTTAGTTTCTAAAAAAAAGAGAGGTATAGAACTTTGGATAAGTCTGTTTGTAACTGAGAGAGTCTAGCCTTAAGTTTAATTTTAGAGGTTTGCTCCCTAAGTTATTTTGGGCTTTGTTTGTAGTGTGTTGTAGGTAGATGTCTTAATCATATCAAGTGCCTTATTTGGATTGTGGGGACATCAAAGGGCATTGTTGATGTTGCTTCAGGATACACTTGTCTTTAAAGAAGTGTGTCCAAAACAACAATGCCTACATTCCTTTTATTTCTAATTTTATTCTCTTTCTTTATACCTTTTTTTTTTGCTACTTATTATAGTAATTATGTCCGTAGATCCCTAGTACAAGTACGAAAGTCCTAGTGGTTAGAAAATAAAACTCCTTTTGATCCTACAACCTTAGTGACACCTAAGGACAAAAATTAAGGATGAAGTCTTAGAAAACATAGACTTAGGATGCATGCTCCCTGTAGGGTAGAGACATCAAAACTAAACTTAGTGACACGTCTCCCTAAGTTTAGTTCTTCTTAATCCACTAATAATTAACCAATCAATCTTAATCTAATTCTAAAAATCTACTAAAACACTTAACTCTTAACTAAGTTTTAATTAACAATCATAATCATTAAATCATAATTTTAACACATAAACATAAATCAATCCTAACTAATTTAATAATTGATTCATAACCAACCTAAAATCTAAAAGATGTAGATTATATTAGGAGATTAAATTACAAATTAAATTCATTAGGATTAAAATATTCTTAAAGATCAAACTTAGGATAATCTTTTAAAAGTAATCAACAAATCCCTTAATACACAACAACCGCTCTAAAAGTGAAGTTTATTGGATGGACTACTCCGGGCTGCGGGGCTAAGTGTCCTAAGGAGGCTGGTTCCTCGAGCCTGGTGGCACAACGCCACGAATGGATCTAATGGAGCGTCAAAACTTAAAAATTAATCTTTCTAATTGGCTTAATTCAAATATTAATAATAAAACACTTAATCTACCCTTTTCTTTTTCTTTCTTTAACAACAAACTGTAATAATCAAACAAAGTTAATTATCACTGGGTAACCCAGGCCTACGAGGCTATTAAGTTAGCCCCAAGGAGGGTGAAATAAACCTCACGGCCTCGGTGTGAAACAAAGGTGGTAGTTAATTAAACATTAAAATAAAAGATACCTAAAATCAATCCTAAAACACTAAGATTTGAATTTTAATTAAAAACTCTTCTTTGTCCATTTCAACAAACAAATCAAATACACATACAACTCTAACTAAAATCATCCTACATAGGATCTATCCAAAACTGCATAGCCTACACACACCTTAGACTTGTTTGGTTAGGATACGACTTCTAGCCCTAGGTTAGACTGACATTTTCTTTTACTGTTCAGTATTTACTACTTGCACATATTCTATAGATGCTTTCTTTATATATTTCCTGTCAGTTATATTATTTTATTTACATGCATTTCTTTTCTGAACGGCATCTACGCTCATTTGTATATTTCTCTCTTATCTTATATTACGAGGTACATCGGAGCTTGATGATCGGGAATTAAACAGGAGCATTCGCTTCGGAACTTTTAAGTGGCCGCGCCACAATCTGGACTTGCTTGCTTTTAGCTTTTAAGTGGCAGCGCCACAGTCAGGTATAACCTCTGCAACTTGTAAAGCAAATTTCTTGTAATTATATATCGGAACTGTTACACTCCACACACAAATTGTTAATAGGTATTCTAGCATGTGTAGGTAGCCAGCCATAGGGTAGTTCACTAACGAAGCTTTGGCCCTATAGGTCAAAGCTTGCCCCCTTCTGTGAGCCCTAGAGACCATTAGGGTCATTTAGGCCTGTAGAGTAGGCCACCTATTATGCCGGTTGGCATCGTTGTTTTCCCACACGAAGTGGGCATCGTTGTTTTTCTGCTAGGACTTTGGCCTTTTCCGGTTTTGGGTACGATACCCCCCCCCCCTTTTTTTTCTTTCTTTCTGTGAGCCCTAGAGACCATTAGGGTCATTTAGGCCTGTAGAGTAGGCCACCTACTCGTGCCATTGGGCATCGCTGTTTTCCCACACGAAGTGGGCATTGCTATGATGATTTTCTGTGCGGGTATCTTGCCTGAAGGATACCCTTAGGGTGTGTTTATTTATTTTTTCTGTACTCTGGATGTCATGCACACATCTGTTCTTACACACTTTTCTCCACAATGCACCTTACATGCATGCATTGCATTAGTGGACCTAAGGATATTTCTTACTCATGCATCTTTTCATGCATCATTAACAACGCTAGATATGTTCGTTTGCATATTGTAGAGTCTCTGATTTAACTCTTTTGAACTATTAATCCTTGAATCTTTAGGATAGAGCCTTCCCATCTTGCATACATATAGGGCGATTGGTTGTGCTTAGGATTTTAGCTGGCATCCTTTTTCAGGCAAGGAATAAGTCCAGATTGCATTAGTTAGGTCGTAGATGTTAGTGTTGTGTGTACAACACTACATCTTTTATAGATTTAGGGTCTAAAGGTGAGTGGTACAGGTGTACCACTATACACCTTATTGGTGGGTTAGTTCTCTACTTTTCCAGAGGCTATAAATCCTACCCATCTGCGTCACACTGATGACGCCACTTCCTTCTTTCTCTCATGCATGTTTGAATGTTTGGCCTCTTTCTTTCCTCCAATTTTCTCTTCTTCAGGCCGGCCGGATGTTGACTGAACCCTGTATGACTGATTGAGCCAAATTGGGACCTTCTTCCCTTTGATTAGGAGAGCCTAGAAAATTCCCTTGCACTAAACCCATTAGAGAAGATAATCTAACATCCTTAATCGAGAGTTTTCTTAAGTCAAGGCTTAGGATGTAATTAACTACGGGGGCTTGCGCCCGTAGGAAACCGATCCCCACAATCAAATAAACCCTATTCGATGCTGATGTATCGAATAGGGGAAATCTCGTGAACTTTTGGGTTATAGATATTATTATCCATCGAGGTTGGTAGGTGAAAGCCGCTATCCTCCATGGCTAATCGTATCTATAACTCCATCTGCTCTTCCATCGGCCTGCTTGTGCCGAGTGTAAAGGCCTACGACCATTTTGTCCTACGGGATAGTGTGATCGTACCCTTTGCATTCGAACCACACGAGCGGAATCCTTTCGGAGACCCACAGATTTCTGGCGACCACGGTGGGACAGGTTTCTCTCTCCATCTTTGGATGTTATATTATCTTCTTTTGTGTGCACTCCGGGTTTAGTGCTCTTTAGATTAGGTTTATCCTGCTCTTAGATAGGGTCCTTTTCTTAGTTAGGTACCCTTCTTGGCTAGGCTTTCCCTAGCTCTGGTTCCTTTCCTTCCGGCCTTTTTAGGCTATTTCATATCCTATCAAATTCTCTTCTTTCCGTCGGGTTTTGTGTTCACTCGACTCTCTCACTCTGAGATCGTCGAGTAGACCCCGACACCTTCCTATCTTTCGTAGGTATTTGATACCTAAGGGTGAATTAGTTGTTGATAGTAGCTCAGATGAGGAAAGAGACTTCTGACGTCAGACTACTAGCAAACAACTTATTCTCCATCAGATGTGTGGAATTAGAGTCGAGGATTTCCCGTCAAAAATCTTATGACACTCCTTCCACTAGTGTTGGTTGTTTGCTACAGACTAGCAAACCTTCCTACCTCCTATAAGTTTCCTTTATATTTGTATTCCTTGAAAGGATTCTTTTTACTTTTCGGCAGTCTGTGTGGCCACGACGATTTGTCCTCTACCACACGATGTTCGCTTTGAAGAGTACAAGGTTATCCTTAAAGGGGATACACTAAGATGTCGTAGGGATACTTGTCCTTATCTTTGTGCACACCAATCATATTGGTGCTAAGCACATGAAACCTTTGATTTGTCCCTCATTTTGTGAAGGATTGTTTTACCCAGTTTCGCTTGTCACCTAAAGCGTGGTCTGGGATACCAAAACCAATAAGTCAAACCTCCATTTCTAGAGGTGATACTGGGTCCATGCCCACCTACGCTAGTCAGGTATGGAGATGTTGATCCACTATCCCTATTTAAATTTCTTTCTTCTATCAGTCATGATTCGAGAGTTGTTCTTTTACCCAGTTTCGCTTGTCACCCCAAGCGTGGTCTGGGATACCAAAACCAATAATTTCAAATCCACTTCCTATAGGTGATACTGGGTCCATACCCACCTAAGTTAGTCAGGTGTGGTTATGTCGATCCAATGTCCCTAATTCAAATCCACTTTCTGTAGGTGATACTGGGTCCATACCCACCTAAGTTAATCGGGTGTGGTTATGTCGATCCAATGTCCCTAATTCAAATCCACTTTTTGTAGGTGATACTGGGTCCATACCCACCTAAGTTAGTCAGGTGTGGTCATGTTGATCCAATGTCCCTAACTCAAATCTACTTTCTAGAGGTGATACTGGGTCCATACCCACCTAAGTTAATCAGGTGTGGTTATGTTGATCCAATGTCCCTAATTCTAATATATTTTCTATAGGTGATACTGGGTCCATGCCAACCTGTGTTAGTCAGGTGTGGTTATGTTGATCCAATGTCCCTAATTCAAATATACTTTCTTTAGGTGATACTGGGTCCATACCAACCTGTGTTAGTCAGGTGTGGTTATGTTGATCCAATGTCCCTAATTCAAATCTATTTTTCATAGGTGATATTGAGTCCATGCCTACCTGTGTTAGTCAGGTGTGGTTATGTTGATCCATTATCCCCATATAGGTTTCCTTCTCTTATCGTTCATGATACGATAGTTGTTCTTTTCCTGCCGCTTGTACATATCCCTCTGTATAGATATAACTCTAAAGGATCTCTTCTACTTTTCGGCAGTCCGTGGCTACGACGATTTGTCCTCTACCACGTGATGTTCGTCGTACAAAGTATGAGATTATCCTTTGTAGTTGTATGTAAATACGCCGTAGGGATGTTTTGTACTCGCACTCATGCCCACCAATCGCTCTGGTGTTGTGGCATGAAATCTCTTTTTCAGTCCCCTTCAAGGGTTGACTTTCCCCAGTTTCACTTGTCACCTTCAAGTGTGGTCTGGGATACCAAAACTACTAATTCGAATCTCTATGGAATGTGATACTGGGTCCATCCTTGATCTTTATTGTCAAATATAGTGATGTTGATCCATTGTCACTATGCAAATTTTTCTACAAATTCTGTTGTAACAATTATGCTCCCCAGTTCATTCATACGAGTTGAATGTGGCCTGGGTTACCAAAGCCAATGTCTCACTCCTTTATAGATCCTGCACATAATCATTTTTCTCTCCCCAGTTTTACTCATGTGGCGAGTATGGCCTGGGTTATCAAAGCCAACAATTTTCCTCTCTTTATGTTCCAGTATACTTGATCTATATCTGTGAGCATAATGTAAAAAAAATGATTTTAAAAGAGAGGAAAACTCTTAATTGAGTAGAATCGGTTGCCCTTGTCACAAGAAGAATCCGGTTCTACGCTCCAAGAGCCCAAAATTCCTCCAAATTCTCTTCTTTTTCTCTCCTTAAAGTATTTTGATGATTGTCAGGAGATGACTATGTATCCATCTCTTTTATTATGATTATTCACTTATGATGGGATGTTGTTCTCCCTCACTTATGATGTGGTAAATCTTGTTCTAGATGTTAACATCATTTTCTAGTGGATTTTGATCTTCTAGTAGAAAGTCAATCCATTCTTCCTTTAGTGACATAATTTCTCATGGAGGTTTTGTCCTTAGCTGCAAGTGCGATCTCTCTGAATGCATAAATGTTTCTTGCACTTCTCACAGGGTCCCATCAATTAGTATGGGTGCTCTACCACTGTGATTCCTTTTGTAATCATTGGCTTTGACATGATTATAATTCTTAGTGGCAAGTGTGTCCCTTCGCCACTTCTATTATACCTTCTTTAGCATTAGACTATTATTTCCATTCGGCTGTTTGTATATTCCTCCTTGTTTAGAGAGATATACGTCAGTCGGTATTTCATGTTGTATATGACTCCATTTTATCTAAAGAATTCTACTTGTATTTTAATTACTCATGGCCACGACGATTTGTCCTCTACCATGCGGTAACTAAAATATGAGCTTGAGATTTCTTAGATAATGAATTACTTGTTGCTTTGTCTTTCTCACAGCACCACGCACATGAGCGTTGGGTGGTTGTTGAGCTTCTTTCCTCTTCCTATCGCCACGGCAGATGCGCCGGACGATAGTAGAGTGTACTTTTCCTCTTCCTATCACTTTGGCATACACGCCAGTGATAGTAGAGTGTACCTGTCCTCTTCTTATCGCCCCGGCCGACGCCCTGGGCGGTAGTAGAGTGTTTCTTATCCTCTCCTTATCACCTCGGCAACTGCGCCAGGTGATAGTTGAGTGTTCTTTTAGTAATCATTGATCCTTGATATGGTTGTTATTTTTTAGTGGCAAGTGTGTCCTCTCGCCACTCCCATTGATCTTTCCTTAATATGAGATTATCCTTTCTACTCAACTGTTTGTATGTTCCTCTTTGTAGAGAGATATGCATCAGTTGATTGTTTCAAGTTGTATGATTTCAATTTTACCTAAGAAGTCCTACTTATGTTTTGATTACTCATGACCATGACGATTTGTCCTCTACCATGTGGTAATTGAAATATAAGTTTGAGATTTTCTTAGATGATGGATTACTTACTTTTCTTTCCCTCACAGCACCACGTACTTGTGCGTTGGGTGTTGTAGAGGTGATTTCTACTCTTTGTTTCGCCGTTTCGAATATGGTCAGGCAAACATTGAGTCATCCTCATTCACTGTTGCGATCTGGTCAGGTGAATGTTGGATTTTGTCTTTTGTTCTGCTGTTGCGATCTGGTCAGGCAGACATTAGACCTTTTGGGAAGCTCTTTATTCATTGTTGCGAATATGGTCAGATGAATATTGAGCTGTTCTCATTCGCCGTTGCGAATATGGTCAGGCGAATGCTGAACTCCCTTGCTCTTTTCACCCTTTGTCTCGCTGTTGCGATCTGGTCAGGCGAACATTGGGTTGTCCTCATTCACTGTTGCGAATATGGTCAGGTGAATGTTGGGCTTACTTCTTTTGTCCCACCGTTGCGATTTTGGTCAGGTGGACATTAGAATTTTGGGAGGGCTCATTATTCGCTGTTGCGAATATGGTCAGGCGGATTTTGAGCCATTTTCATTCGCTGTTGCGATCTGGTCAGGCGAATGTTGACTCCCCTTTCTGGTTGGGTGCCCGACAGAGTCCCTGGGAGGCATACTTCACCACCTCTTCATTCCCCCTGTTTTATTTCCTGTTTGGGGGTGTTGAGTTTTCTTCTGATTCTTTGTTTCGCCGTTTCGAATAAGGTCAGGCAAACATTGAGTCATCCTCATTCACTGTTGCGATCTGGTCAGGTGAATGTTGGATTTTGTCTTTTGTTCTGCTGTTGCGATCTGGTCAGGCAGACATTAGACCTTTTGGGAAGCTTTTATTCGTTGTTGCGAATATGGTCAGATGAATATTGAGCTGTTCTCATTCGCTGTTGCGATCTGGTCAGGCGAATGCTGAACCCCCTTTCTTTCACCCTTTGTCTCGCTGTTGCGATCTGGTCAGGCAGACATCGGGTCGTCCTCATTCACTGTTGCGATCTGGTCAGGTGAATGTTGGACTTCTTTCTTTTGTTCCACTGTTGCGATTTTGGTCAGGTGGGCATTAGACCTTTTGGAAGCTCTTTATTCGCTGTTGCGAATATGGTCAGGTGGATATTGAGCTGTTCTCATTCGCTGTTGCGAATATGGTCAGGCGAATGTAGAACTCCCTCTCTTTCTTTACTTCTGATTTTGCTGTTTCGAACATGGTCAAGCAAACCCGGAGTTGTCCCCGTTCGCTGTTGCGAATATGGTCAGGTGGATGTGGGACCTCCTTTCTTTTCTCTATTCTGCTGTTGCGATGTGGTCAGGCAGATAGATGATTTCCTTACTTTTGATTACTATTGTTTTCCTATGATTATCACTTTGCCATTTGATATGATTTTCAAATGATTGTGGAAATTCCCTTCTCTTCTCATCATCTTAGATATTTGTTGAGTTGCTAGATGATCGTTGAATTTCCTTTGGACTTTCTTTGAATTTGTTTCAATTCTACTCATGTGGGCATAAGTTCTTCTTTCCCTCATTTGACCACTTTGGTTGGGCGGATAAGTTGAGCTGCTTTCTTTGATTCACTCTCATTGTTGATCTAATTTTGTTACTTGACCCTAGAGTTGCATTTTCTTATAGATAGGGAGGTCAACGCCAACATACACGGTTCACTTGTTGTTCTCCGTATATGTTGGGGGTCCGTTTGTTGACCTCGTTTTTCGCTCGAGCACCTTCGATCGGCTTAGTTAGATTTCGTCGAATTTCATCGGCATGACTAAGTCGAACTGTTTCGAGCCCAAATTGACCCAATTTTTGACATGGAATTGAGCCCGGTCTTAGCCTGAATCTGAGTCTAACCAGCTCATTTTGATTTAAATAAATTCCAATATACTTTTGGCTTAATTTGAATCAATTCCTAAATCAAGTAATAGCATCGAATGGCTCCGATTTCCCAAAAAAAAAAAAAAAAAAAAAGCCTAAGTCGATCGTTGCCCGTGGCCGCAGGGCCTTTTTCGGGGTTTTTCGAGCGAAGCAAAAGGTAGAGAGACGTTAGAAGGTGGGGACGAGGCCTCCGGCTAGGTCATTCTCACGGTGCCCGATCTCTCTCCCTCTGGCTCTCAGTCGCACCCTCTCGATTCCAAGAGCCGAACTCCTCTCTTCTCCCTCTCCCTCTCTCGCGCGAGCCAGGGAAGATCGAACCCGAGCTCCTTGCTGCCGCTCCAGTTCGCGAACTCCGAGCAAGGCTGAAGCCCGTCCGACCCCAGGTAGGGTCGAACCCCTTCGGCGAACTGTACCGACGCCAGCCCCTTTGTCTCCTTTGGGTCGGACAAGGCTGGCTCCTTGCTCCCATCGAGCCAAAGCCCCTCTCTTTCACGTGGATGTTGAAGCCCCTCCGGCGCCGTCCAGCCCAAGGCCGAAGCTTCTCCTTGGACGTCGTCTAGTCCTGGCTGTCGGCTCTCCCTCTCAATTTTCTCTGTTTGGAAGCTCATGGGCGAAACTCCTCTCCCTTTTCAGCTCCCATCTCTCTTGTTTGTGTACCCCAATGAGGCCGATGCCTAGCCCTCATCTGAAGCAGCCCAGGTCGCGACCTCCCATTGCCCTAACCTTTTGTCTGTTCAGGATCAAACGGACAAGTTGTGCCCTCCTTGTTCTGTCTGATTCGAACAGAGAAATCACCTAGGAGTGGTCGATCTCCCTTTTGTCTCCGTGCCAAAGCAGCTCAGTACGCCAACCTCTCATCCGTTCATAGGTTCTTCTTCCCCCACCTAATCCTTATCTTTATTTCTCTATATCCGTTGTTTTCTTCATTAAAAAAGAGGTCTGTTGTTTTCTATCTTTTCTATTCCAGATGATTCCTAATGTTTCGATTCTTACACCAAGCAATCATGATCTGATGACATAAGCAATGCATTATCTCTTTTATACTTGCCATCACGTTTTGATTTTTAATGAAATCATGCTCTGATGACATCAACCCTGCATCACCCCCTGTGTATTTTGTGTCTAAGTGTCAGTAAAGCAAAAATCCATTTATGCATTCTTACACAATTTTGGCTGGATGTTAAAAAAAATCATTCTAAAAAAGAAAAAAAAAAGAAGAAGAAGAAGAAGATAATAACATTTGAATGATTTTAGTCTCCAGTACAATGTTAATGAAGTAATTATTATTTTCTGCATAATTTCTTCAACAAAATTTATTTGTTTTGATAATGATGTTTTATGATTTCCTTTAAAAAATGATAAAAAAAAATCTCTTGCTTTATAACATGTTTATTTAGAGCAAATGCTGGTAATAGTTTGTATAAAATATTCATAAATCCTCATCGCCGTATGGTTTTCGATTGACTAGAGAGTTTGTTCTCTATTAATCGTTATGTATTTGAAAAATTAATTTATCATCTTCACTCATGCATTGTCTTTTGAGCATCTAAATAGATGTAAATCTTGATATTAGATGTAAATCTTGATATTAGATCTCTGATTGACGTACAGATAAATATATCATAATTAACATAAAAAGGGGTATTTCTATGTTCAAATATAATTTTATTTAAGGATTTCATCAGCCTTGAGATAAGGTATATTAAGAGAATGTTGTTTCCTTGCTCTCTGTGTTGTCCACATGAATAATTGTTCTCAAATATTGAATTTTATGCGCTCTACATTTTTGCCATTATCAGTCAAGCTTTAAAAAAAAAAAAAAAAGGAAAGGGAAGCAGTAACAAGTAAGCAGAGCTTCTTGCCTCTTTTGGTTGAGCATAGTAGAAATATGATATGCACGTCATCTTGTTTATTTAGATTTTTATAATTGCACATCAACTGTTTGATGAAGTGCTTCAATGAGATTTCACTTGTATTGGAGCCTTGTTTTAAGAGATCTTTGAATGGTCAATTTTGAGCTTGTGAATTTCATAGCATTGAAAGGATGGCTTAGTATACGAGTTGTTGTGAATTTTCTCATTCTCTTAATTTGAAAGATCGATTCGATTCAATACAAGGCCACATGATTTATACCGAACGATTTTCTTTGAGCTTTGAGAAGGATTTGGAGCTTTGTGTCATAGGATCTTTTGTTTTCTTTTAGCGACGAATTGAGTCTCTTTTCTTTCACTCATTCGCATATGGTTTAAAGATAAATTGAAGTAAGTAAATGAGTTCCAAAACATATTTTTGATCGGAAGGATGTATGATGGGTGATAAAACACTTTTATTTGTCTTCAAATTTTGATATATCTTTGTTAGTTTGAAATCTATGAGAACTTGGTATTGATGGTTGCGTTGAAAATTTCCATGGTACCGTACTTTTTTGCTTCAAGCATGATTTGGGTTTAATACGAGATGATTTAAAAAAAAAGGAGACACAGGGCAACTAGAGCAATGTTCCTAATATTTTGGGAAAACTGGGTGGCATCAAACTAGTCTCTTCTTAGTTGCATTTGGTTCATAGTGGATTGAAACAAGTTGATGAAATTTTCTTTATGCTTTTATGAATTTGTTGAATTTTATTTGAAAAATCATATTGCCAATTGTGGTAGAATACTTCTTGAACATTGGAGAGCAAGTTTGACATCTAATAACCTCTCTTCTTTCTCCTTACCAATAACATAAGAATTGATTTTGAGTCCTTTGGCAAAATGTTGTATATTTGGCATGAGAATAGATTCATGAATTGGACATTTAGTTGGAATATTTGGTGGCATGTAACATGAAAGTAGAATTTGTTGGAGCATGTTTTCTAACCTTTAGAGGAAGCAAATTAATATCATATTTCCTTTCCAATAGTTGTATTTTCACTAGTGTGTTGAGTTTCAAGTTTATGGTGGTCGAGTCCTTTCATCATATAGCTTGGAAAGCATGATTCTTTTTCTTCTTAAATATGTACGGTGTTCTCATTTGTTAGAATCATTGGTTGTATATAGAGCTTGTAGAAAATCATGTTTGTGAAAGAGATATTATTCTATGTGTTGCTTAAGGAAAGGCCCCATGTGCATGTGATAAAAGTGTTGTCTCTCTTAGGAAAAGAACTTACTGAATACTATGACATTTCTTTGTTTTAAAGCCTTTTATGAATATATGAGTTGTTGTCAATCTTATTTGGAAGTTTTTGGGGTTGGTTCGCATCCAAAATTGTGTTCTGATGCCATCTCTCAATTAAGATTCATGAACTTGTTGCATCAATCAACATGAATGGACCTTGCAGAATATTTGTGTGGTTTTGCATTTATTACTAGAATGGTAGAGGTGATGGGTTGATTTCTCTTCTTTCCAACAATACCATGCTGATTTCAGATTTTTGGCAAACAATGATTATTTATATTTGACATTAAGTGAAATTTAAGGGTTTGTTGAAAAGGTCGCATATGCTGCATAGTACAATCCTTGAGAATTGTTTGACTTGAATGCAAGATTGTGTAAGTTATGTTGAAGTTTATTCTTATGGTTTCATTTGAAAAGATATGTATGTTTTCTGTCCCGATAGTGGGCATTCATGATACTTTCATAAAGTATGTTAAAGAAGTGTTAGAAAACATGCACGTTATCCTCTCTTTTGTTGACAAGCATCTATGGTCGGTTATATTTTGAGAAGTTTCTTGGAGAAAAATCTGAGGCTATTTGCAGCAAGTTTTCTTTCTTATGATTACAACTTAGTTGGGGATTCTACATTAAATGATTTATTTGGTTTGCTACACGATTTTGGGAAGCTGAGCATGTGCAGATTTTTCATTGTTGAAGTCCAAACTATTTTGGGAACAAATACATGCAGTTTTTTTCATTGTTTTGGACTTCCAATTGGTTTTGGGAATAAGTAGCATGCAGATTTTTCACTATTTTCATATGTCAAATTGTGTTGGAAGCGAAGTATATGCAGATTTTTGCTATTTCGATGTCCCGAACTATTTTTGGTAACAATATTCATGCAGTTTTTCGTAGTTCTTAACTTCCGGATTGTTTTAGGAGCAAGTTATGTGTAAGTTTCTCGCTGTTTTATATTGATTGTTTTATATTAAGGATGCTTTGGAGGGTCTTAGGAAATGCTTGATTTTAAAAGAAGTTTTGTGAATGTTTTTATGGTTAGAAGTTTTGCGAATTGTTTTTACATCGAGAGGCTTTATCAATGGATTTTTTTTTGTGGATGTTTTATGATGAAGGCTTTACAACGAGAGGTTGCATACAGCTTTCTTGTTGGAAAGCTTTGTGGTTTTCTACCCCACTCCAAATAAAATGAAAGGCACTTGATTATGGGTTGTTGGGTAGGATTTTGTGTCAAAAGCAAAAAAAAAAAAACTTTGGTGGATTTTCTCCTTGTAGAGTTTTGTGTAGTAGTTCATTTAGAAGTTCTTGTAGGTTATTTTGAGATCTATAATTTTGTGGTTAGACTTGTTTATTAGGATCCTTTGGTGTATTTTGAGTATAAATAATGCTTTCTCACTTGGGTTAGATTCCCTTAGTGTTTCTTTCTATAAGATAGATTTTGGAGTTTGAGATATTAGGGAGCTTCGTATTGGAAAGTCTCTAGCGTCTTTTTGGGAGTAAGATAGTCCTTATTTGTTTTGAGTGAGATTCCTTTAGTGTTAGTTTCTAAAAAAAAGAGAGGTATAGAACTTTGGATAAGTCTGAAACAAAAGAGAGTCTAGCCTTAAGTTTAATTTTAGAGGTTTGCTCCCTAAGTTATTTTGGGCTTTGTTTGTAGTGTGTTGTAGGTAGATGTCTTAATCATATCAAGTGCCTTATTTGGATTGTGGGGACATCAAAGGGCATTGTTGATGTTGCTTCAGGATACACTTGTCTTTAAAGAAGTGTGTCCAAAACAACAATGCCTACATTCCTTTTATTTCTAATTTTATTCACTTTCTTTATACTTTTTTTTGCTACTTATTATAGTAATTATGTCCGTAGATCCCTAAGCTTATTAGTACAAGTACGAAAGTCCTAGTGGTTAGAAAATAAAACTCCTTTTGATCCTACAACCTTAGTGACACCTAAGGACAAAAATTAAGGATGGAGTCTTAGAAAACATAGACTTAGGATGCATGCTCCCTGTAGGGTAGAGACATCAAAATTAAACTTAGTGACACGTCTCCCTAGGTTTAGTTCTTCTTAATCCACTAATAATTAACCAATCAATCTTAATCTAATTCTAAAAATCTATTAAAACACTTGATTCTTGATTAAATTATTATTAACATTTATAATTATTAAACTTCAAATTTAAATCATAAACCTAAATCAATCCTAACTAATTTAATAATTGATTCATAACCAACCTAAAATCTAAAAGATGTAGATCATATTAGGAGATTAAGTTTCAAACTAAACTAATTAGGATAAGAGATTCTTAAAGATCAAACTTAGGATAATTTTTTTTAAAGTAATCAACAAATCCTTTAATACACAACAACCCGCTCTAAAAGTGAAGTTTATTGGATGGACTACTCCGGGCTGCGGGGCTAAGTGTCCTAAGGAGGCTGGTTCCTCGAGCCTGGTGGCACAACGCCACGAATGAATCTAATGGAGCGTCAAAACCTAAAAATTAATCTTTCTAATTGGCTTAATTCAAACCTTAATAATAAAACATTTAATCTACTCTTTTCTTTTTCTTTCTTTAACAACAAACTGTAATAATCAAACAAAGTTAATTATCACTGGGTAACCCAGGTCTATGAGGCTATTAAGTTAGCCCCAAGGAGGGTGAAATAAACCTCACGGCCTCGGTGTGAAACAAAGGTGGTAATCGATCAAATTCTAAAACTAAAAATATCTAAAATTAATCCTAAATTATTAATATTTCAACTTCAATTAAAATCTCCTTTTTTCCCTCCAACAAATCAAAAATGCGAACAATTCTAACTAAATCATCCTACATAGGACCTATCTAAAACTACACATCGTTACACACACCTAGACTTGTTTGGTTAGGACACGACTTTTAGCTCTAGGTTAGGCTGATATTTTTTTTTGTTCAGTATTTACTGCATGCTCATATTCTATAAATGTAATTCTTAAATTTCATGTCAGTTATATTATTTTATTTACATGCATTTCTTTTCTGAACGGCATCTACGCTCATTTGTATATTTCTCTCTTATCTTATATTGCGAGGTACATCGGAGCTTGATGATCGGGAATTAAACAAGAGCATTCGCTTTGGAACTTTTAAGTGGCCGCGCCATAATCTGGACTTGTTTGCTTATAAGCTTGTAAGTGGCAGCGCCACAATCAGGTATGACCTCTGTAACTTGTAAATCAATTTTCTTTTAATCATGTATCGAACTGCTACACATCACACACATTTTGTTGATAGGCATTCTAGTATGTTTAGGTAGCTGGCCTTAGGGTAGTTCACTAACGAAGCTTTGGCCCTATAGGTCAAAGCTTGCCCCCTTCTGTGAGCCCTAGAGACCATTAGGGTCATTTAGGCCTGTAGAGTAGGCCACCTATTATGCCGGTTGGCATCGTTGTTTTCCCACACGAAGTGGGCATCGTTGTTTTTTTCTGCTAGGACTTTGGCCTTTTCCGGTTTGGGTACGATACCCCCCCCCCCTTTTTTTTTCTCTTTCTGTGAGCCTTAGAGACCATTAGGGTCATTTAGGCCTGTAGAGTAGGCCACCCATTTATGCCATTGGGCATCGCTGTTTTCCCACACGAAGTGGGCATGACTATGATGATTTTCTGTGCGGGTATCTTGCCTGAAGGATACCCTTAGGGTGTGTTTATTTACTTTTTCTGTACTCTGGATGTCATGCATATGTTCTTACACACTTTTCTCCATAATACACTTACATACACGCATCGCATTAGTGGACCTAAGGTTTTTTTTTCTTACTTATGCATCTTTTCATGCATCATACAACGTTAGATATGTTCGTTTGCATATTGTAGAGTCCATGATTCAACTCTTTCGAACTATTAATCCTTGAATCCTTAGGATAGAGCCTTCCCATCCTGCATACATGTAGGACGATTGGTTATGCTTAGGATTTTAGCTGGCTTCTCTTTTCAGGCAGGGATATAAGTCCAGATTGCATTAGCTAGGTCGTAGATGCCAGTGTTGTGTGTACAACACTACATCTTTTATAGATTTAGGGTCTAAAGGTGAGGGGTATTAGTGTACCCCTATACACCTTATTGGTAGGTAAGCTATCCATCCTTTCGGAAGCTATAAATCCTACCCATCTGCGTCACACAGATGACGCCACCTCCCTCTTTCTCTCGTGCATGTCTGAGTGCGTTGTCCCTCTTTCTTTTCTCCAGTTTTCACTTCTCTTAGCCGGCCGGATGTTGACTGAACCCTGTATGACTGATCGAGCCAAGTTGGGACATTCCCCTTTGATTAGGAAAACCTAGAAAATCCCCTTGCACTAAACCCATCAGAGAAGATAATCTAACGTCCCTAATCGAGAGTCTTCTTAGATCGAGGTCTAAGATGTAATTAACTACGGGGGCTTGCGCCCGTAGGAAACCGATCCCCACAATCAAATAAACCTCATTCGAGCTGATGTATCGAATGGGGGAAATCTCGTGAATTTAGGGTTATAGATATTATTATCCATCGAGGTGTGTAGGTGAAAACCCGCTATCCTCCATGGCTAATCGTATCTATAACTCCATCTGCTCTTCCATCGGCCTGCTTGTGCCGAGTGTAAAGGCCTACGACCATTTTGTCCTACGGGATAGTGTGATCGTACTCCTTTGCATTCGAACCACACGAGCGGAACCCTTTCGGAGACCCACAAAACCAAATTTCAGGCTACTAATCGATCAAAAGTGATACAGTTACGGAATGCATTACATAACATTTCACTCATAAACAATTCCATGACGGTACATCTCTCTGAAATTAAAGCCATCGTCGATCAGATCTCGGCGGCAGGATCCTCGGTTGATCCAGAGGATATCATCCATCATATAGTCAATGGGATTCCGCAAATATACCAATCCTTCAAAACTACTATTCGAACCACCACCTCCCCTCTCACACTTGATCAGATTTATCCGCTTATGCTCAGCGAGGAAATCAACCTTGCCGCAGATGCAGTTCGGTTTTCTTCCAATCAAGATCCCACTATGGCTTTGTTTACTAACGGAGGCAGAGGTCGTCTTCCAAAAGGAAAGAACTCCTACAACTTTTCTTAAATAAACAGGTCCAACAACAATGATCAATATGGTGCACCGTCTCAACCAAGAAACACACCGACCATGTCTGTCTTCTGTCAAATTTGTTACAATAAGGGGCATTCGGCACAGACCTGTTGGCATCGTCTCAACGTCCAGTATGTTCCGCCCAACAAGAATGCCAATACAACGCTAATGGACAGCTCGGACACAACGAATACCGCATGGTTCTTGGATTCAGGGGCATCCTCGCACCTCACGAACTCCATCGACAACATGTCCCTAGCCCATACGTATGATGGAGCGGACAATATAACTGTTGGAGACGGTACTGCAGTGAACATAGCTCATACATGATCGGGAATGCTACCGACCCCTACCCGTAAGCTGCGCTTGTCGCAAATCCTTCATACTCCATCTCTCAAATTTAATTTACTATCAATTTCTCAATTAACTAGAGATAACAATATCTCTATTATTTTTTATTCATCTGGTTTTATGTTGAAGGATCTAGCGATGCAGCAAGTTTTGCTACAAGGACCATGTGATGGAGGACTGTATCACATCCCCATAAAGCCTCAGTTGCAACAACACCATGCGTTCTCTGCCTCAATGTCCGCTTCTCATACCTGGCACCATCGCTTAGGCCATCCACACAAAAGAATTTTTGACTTTATCTCTCGATGTAATTCGAATTTGCATATGAATAAGCACATAAATCTGTGTTCTTTTTGCCTTGCGTCTAAGTGCCACAAGCTTGTGTTTGACAGCTTACAGCACCGTCAAACCCAACCACTTGCCCTCATATATTCGGATGTTTGGGGCCCGACATTGATACCTTCATGTCAAGGTTTTAGATTTTACGTGCTTTTTGTTGATGACTTTTCAAGATATTCATGGATTTTTCCAATTCAATACAAATCATATGTTTTTCAAACATTTGTTAATTTCAAAACTCAAATTGAGCGTTTTACCTCGCAAAGTATTAAGATCTTGCGTACAAATGGGGGGTTAGAATATGTCAATTCGGACTTGCGGAAAGGAAGCACCGTCATATAATAGAAACAACCCGCATGCTCCTTCATACCGCCTCTCTACCCCACGTCTACTAGCCGGATGCGATAAATACGTTGGTGTTTCTCATTAATAGGTTACCTTCTAGTAGCCTGAACAACAAGATGCCTCTTGAACTCATGTTTAACAAGAAACCGGTCTATACCGGGTTAAAAGTTTTTGGGTGTGAATGCTATCATTTGCTTCCATCTCACAACAACACAAAGCTACACCCAAAATCCAAAAAATGCAGATTTCTTGGATATTCAGATAAGTACAAAGGATACCAATGTTTAAACACTCTAACAAACAAGATTACAATATCACGTCATGTACGTTTTATTGAGAACAACTTTCCGTTCTCTAATATGGGTTCCACCACCCAAGGAAATATCCAAGAAATTTGCCCTCTATTATTAACTCATGCTTCTATCAGTAGTTTGTCAAATGCAGCTGGATCTACTCCTCTCATGCATCACCAAGACAACATACAATTTAATCAACCTATGGAATCATCTGATCCAAATCAGCCTCCAACATTGCTCTGCCATCGGGGTATCACAACCAGACCATCTCACAGCCTCCTCTCCATCCCGTGACAACAAGAAGCAAGACCGGTTCACTCAGGCCAACGACACGTTTGAATTTACTTCACTGTCACAACTTAATGGATGAACATCCGGATCCTACGACATTCACGGAGGCATCCAAAATGCTTCACTGGCGACAAGCCATGGCATCCGAAGTTCTGGCTTTACAAAAACAGGGAACGTGGACCCTCGTTGACACTCCGATCAATACTCCTATTATTGGCAGCAAATGGACCTACCGCACGAAATTTCTACCCGATGGGTCCGTAGGCAAATACAAGGCTAGATTAGTTGCTCAAGGAAACAATCAGGAGTACGATACCGATTACACTGAAACGTTTAGTCCGGTGGTAAAATTGCCGACTATACGCATAATGCTTGCTATTGCTTTATACAACAACTGGGCTGTCCAACAGTTAGACGTTGCCAATGCATTTTTGCATGGAAATCTCACATAAACCATCTATATAAGGCAACCAAAAGGCTTTGAGGATAGCTCCAGGCCGAACAAAGTATGTCGCCTCAACAAAGCAATCTATGGGCCTAAACAAGCTCCACGTCAGTGGTACAACACGTTCACATCGTTTCTTCTTACCCTTGGCTTTACTCACAGCCAAGCAGATCCATCCTTACTTCTCTATCACAAAGCTCATGTAAAAATTGCTTACTCATTTATGTTGATGATATACTGGTTACAGGAAACAATCTGCTACAAATCTTCTCCATTCTTGAAAAACTTAGCTCTGAATTTGCTATGAAATATCTTGGAGAAGCCCACGAATTTTTGGGAATTAAAATCTTCAAATCTAACACCTCATATTTTCTCTCGCAGGCAAAATATGCGTACAAGATATTACAACAGGCGGACCTCACTGAGTGCAACCCACTCTCTAATCCAACGTGCACGAAAATTCCTTCAGATCTCAAATCAGATACATTTTCTACCGATCCAGCCCTCTATAGAAGTATTACAATACCTAACGTTAACACGTCCAGATATTTCATTCAGCGTTAATTTACTTTCTCAAAATATGTATGACCCATCTCCAAATCATTTTTATATACTCAAACGTCTTCTACGATATATAAAAGGTGTTAGAATAGTTGCTATTTGAATGATTTATATTTTTGCAACTTATGTAGTTTTGATGATGGCAAAACAATTATTATTTGTATTGTTTCAAGTTTAAACAAATCTCCTATCTCCTAAACTCCCCCTGAATTGATGAGTACATTAAAATAAGGAGGCATAAAGAACAATATTTTTGTTTTTAAAAAATTTTAACACAAACAACTACAAAGATAAAAACTTGCAAACAGAACAATCAAAATAGAAAACACAAAACACAATAATTTCTCCCCCTTTTGACAGCAACAAAAAGAAGAAGAAATAGACAAGAAATGTAAGTAATTATATGAAATTCATTTTTTAAATTTAATCTAAATTGTGATTGACATAGGGTATGCAATTTTAAACTAAATATATTAGGTCAATCATAGAAATTCATAAAATTTAAGAGGTGATATAACATGGTAAGTAAGAAGAATTTATCAAAGACATGATTTAATTTAGACATTTGACTATAAAAAATCATTATAAGGGATCATGTATCCAAAGGAGAAATTAAACTCATACATGTTTCAACTGAAAATCAACTTGCAGACATTTTTACAAAACCTTTAGTCTTTGATACTTTTAGTACTTTAAGAACAAGGCTTGGTGTTATTGATTTGAATGCTTAAACAAAATGTCTTTGCAACATTGATATTTGTTTTGTTTTGTTGTTTTTTTTTTTTTTTTTTGTGAAATTTTGTATGTTTTGAATGAAGTGTTTTTGGATTTATGGTTTTGTTTTATGTTTTATATGTTTTTGAATATTTTTGTTGATTTTCTTAATTTAAAAAATTCAAAATTAATTTTTTTTTTGGAGGAAATAGTCCAGGACGAAATTGGTTTCGTACGGGACGATGTGTGAAGGAACAGTTTGCGCGAATTTTAACCGTTTTGAGAGCAGTTTTTAATTAGATCGTCTGTACGATCTGTGATCGTCCAGGACAAATTTTTTTTCTCTCTCAAACGTCGGGATGATTGAATGCAGCGGTTGAGTGGATAAGACAGTTTTTAATATGAACTTCGTCTGTACGAAATTTTTGTTCGTCCAGACGAACATGTGTCGGTTCATTGTAGGGGACGGTTTTTAAGAGTCATTAAAACGATTCACTTTTTGATCGTCTGTACGAAAATTTTTCGTCTGTACGATCGGTCAAGTCAAAAAGCCTGTACGAAGGGACGCATCGTAAGTTGTGTTGATTACGAAAAGCCGTTACATTTTGGACGATCAGATCGTCTGTACGAAATTATTTCGTTAAGACGAACGATAATTTTTCGTCCAGGACGAATATTTTCGTCCAGGACGAACGTATCGTTTTTCTTTAAATATGAAGGCTTTCAAACTTAACAATCACACTTCCAAACTTCATTTTCAATCCCTTTCTACATCAAATCAACAATGGCTTCCTCTAGCAAAAGACAAAAGGTGTTGGTGAAGAAACCAAATAGGAATGCCCCAGACAACTTTCTTTCTAAGGCGAATGAGGAATCTTTTCCTCGTTTTGCATCCGCAAAGATCACTCCCTCTCGCATTCTTGTTCAAACTGAGTTGAAATTTCGGGTATTGCACCTCTTCGCCTCAACCCAATTTCATTTCATTCTTTCTCTCGTCCACTTTTACAATAAGCAAACCTACCATTACTTTCTAGCTAACATGAGTTTCAATTCTGACCACTCCACAATTAGTTCTTATGTTTTTAAGCAAAAAGTTGAGATCACCAAGCACGACCTTGGTGCATTTTTAAACTTAAGAACTGAGGGATATAGAGCCCACACTCTAATGTCAGAAACCTCCTTCAAATGGTTTCAAATCAATAGGGTGATTAGAGAAATAGGCATAACCTATCATGTTGCTAGAGTCTCCGGTATGACCCAAGATGCCCGAATCATCCAGCATATCCTTAGATCCTCAATTATTCCTAAAGCTGGTGATAAGATTAACATTACTCCTCTCCTTTCTGTTCTAACCTTTTTAATCATGGAAAGACATCCTATTGACGAAGCCCAACTTATCATAGACCATATCTATGGGCTTTCAGAAATAGGACATGCAGATCAGAAGAGGAAGAAGAACATTTCATTAGGACACTTAATCACTTATATTCTGGAAAAGAAATACAACATAGTGTATCCTGATGAAGAATATGAAGAGCCAATTTACTATAACGATGCATCATTCAAATTGCTCTTCAAGGAGGAAAAGAAAAAGATAAGCACATGCCAGTGCTTCAGAAGAGGAAGAAGAAGAAGGAGTGCAAGCTTCTGCTTCTCAATCAGATTACCAGAATCTGATTGAGAGATTTGATAGATTAGAGACTCACATTGATCAAAGGTTTGATCAATTTGATGCTCAACTTATGCTGCAGCAGCAACAAGACATTGATAATATTAAAGATGAAGTTCATGAAATTAATACCAATGTAATGTTGATGGCCTCCTACTTCAACCTCTTTGGCGGCATTCCTCCTCCTCCTCCTCCAGAACAGTAGAAATATTTTTATGTGTGTCTGTTGTATTTGTTTTTTATGTTTTTATCTTGTGTTTTTTATGTTTTTATCTTGTCTGTTTTAGTGTTAAGTGTTTGTTTTTATGTTATTTTTTTTTTAAGTTCAATGTATTTTCTTCTTTTTATGTAATCTGTTTCTTTAGTATTAATGAAAGTTTGTTTTTATTAGATTTGTTTTGAAATGTGGTTAATGTTTATGAATTTCATTAGTATTATTTAATCTACATAGTGCTTAAATTCGATTGTAATTTGAGATTATCTATATTAGAAAATCTAGACTTTCTAAATTTATAAGTTGTTTATAACTTGTTGTAATTAGAACTTTTAAATTCATGTCTATTCATTTAGACTACATAAAAGTTAATATTACTATTGCAATTTAGATGTTTTCTTATTTTGTATTTCTATGCTCAAATGATATTTATGCACCTAGAAATATTTGAAATTTTAGATTATAGATTTTGGAAAGAATTGGTCCAATTACTCTTGAACATTGTACAAATGTACAAAAATCAAAAGGAATTCGCAAAGATTTGCAAAGTAAAAAAGAGGCACAAAATAAGCCCAATCAAGAAAGATTGCACAAAAATATGCCCCAAAATTTTGAAAAAGATGCGCAAAGCGCCACATGAGGTAATTCTCTTCTTTCCAAATTCGTTCAATCTCTTAATTCAAATTGATCTTATGTTCATTTATATTATATTGAACTTTGAAATATAGAATTTTTATATATCTCTCTTGTAATGATTTTCTATAGTCAAATGTCTAAATTGAATCATGTCTTTGATAAATTCTTCTTACTTACCATGTTATATCACCTCTTAAATTTTATGAATTTCTATGATTGACCTAATATATTTAGTTTAAAATTGCATACCCTATGTCAATCACAATTTAGATTAAATTTTAAAAAATGAATTTCATATAATTACTTACATTTCTTGTCTATTTCTTCTTCACTTTTTGTTGCTGTCAAAAAGAGAGAGAAATTATTGTGTTTTGTGTTTTCTATTTTGATTGTTCTGTTTGCAAGTTTTTATCTTTGTAGTTGTTTGTGTTAAAATTTTTGAAAAACAAAAATATGTTTTTTATGCCTCCTTATTTTAATGTACTCATCAATTCATGGGGAGTTTAGGAGATAGGAGATTTGTTTAAACTTGAAACCATACAAACAATAATTATTTTGCCATCATCAAAAAGGGGGAGATTGTTAGAATAGTTGCTATTTGAATGATTTATATTTTTACAACTTATGTAGTTTTGATGATTCCAAACATTATTGTTCAAATGTGTAGTTATCTCCTAACAATTTTAGAAGATTTGCATTTGCTCTTGTGTGTACTAACATTTCAGGAAAATCAGACTCCAGACTACGATAACTTCAAATCAAATTCAACATGAGATATTTTGTTTATTTGAAGTTTGCATTTTCTTTGAATTAATTTTGAAAGGGAGTGATTGTAATTGAGTGAATAAAAATCTCACACACACAAATAAGGAGATCATAAAATTTTATACTGATCGTACAGGACGATATTTATCGTACTGGACGATCTGTCAGTTATCTCCTATAGAGCACTTGGAACGAATAGGAACTTGCTCGAAAAAATTTTCTAAGTCCTATTCGTCCAGGACGAATTTTATTATCGTCCCGGACGATGGGTTCTCTGTAAAAATTTTGTCCAGACGAATTTATTATCGTACGAGGCGAACAGTGCTCTGGAAATTTTCGTTACAGACGAAATTATTTATCGTACCGATGATCAGGTCTCTGGAAAATTTTGTCCAGACG